>VDFB02350797.1:0-26820 GCA_007258455.2 Sequoia sempervirens | reverse complement strand
TCCTCTGGCGCTCGCACCCTTGAAGCACACATTAATGTTTATGGTTCAAATGATCTCCAAATATGAATATCAAGATATTTTGATGATGCATGGATAGATCTAACTAGAAATTTGTAGGTTTGACTGACATTTTCCTTAACTCATGTATAAATGCACTTACGACACTTCGTGTTTGCAGGAGTCAAGAAGCCTTCCGTAGGTCTATCGAAGAGGCCCATTGAGGGAGTTGTCCTACCTTTTTCTAGATGGTGATGAGTTCTAAGGAGCTTTCAGCCCGAATCAGGGGCTGCCAATCCATTGATGCCGATCATCGACAGACTCATTTGATCAAAGGAAAAACATTGCAAGCACATCAAGCAAAAGACAATCTTAGGCAGTTTCTGCTACAGTGAAAAGGTAAATCAGCTAAATGACAAAATTGCTACAGTAACTGGCGCACTAGATGACAAAATAGGGAAAAGAAAATGAATGTATTTTAAATTGCTAGATAATGAGGGGTAGGTGAAACCCTAATGTAATTGAATCTGGGCCATTCGATGTAATTGAATCCTAGCTATTCATTTGGGCTTTGGAAAACTATAAATAAGGCTTTTCCCCTCATTTGTAAGTGTTGGAGAATTGATGTAAAGACATTTTGCAACAATAGAAAGTAGCATTGCATGATTTATGGGTGTTCCTTTTAATTTTTCTCTTTATGTATGCATGGTTCACCTTCCATGTTAGTTTTAGTGTTAGTTTCTTGAATGGGAGTGGTGATAGTGTTTGCTATTTTAGTATTTGATGGATTTCTAGCTCATGCTTTTTGTGGTTCATTGATGATGAGTCACTTTGCAAAGCTAGTTTGAGCTCATTACTTCATTGTTGCAACTTAGTTCAATTACATGTGCATGATGTGCATGTGCAATTTGAAAATCTGCAGTCCTCAGAAAATTGCACTGGTTTTGTGCAACTGTAGGTTTCTCTTAGCCAAACAAAACCCAATTTAGGAAGTCTGTCTACTTTAGTAGCCACCATTGTTACTGTTCATTCATAGCTTAGGATTAGAATAGCTTTCTTAACCCTTCTCCTTTTGCTATTTCTTTTAATCCTTGGTTAGAGTATGATCCAAAGCATCACCATGAAGCTAAATCAGATGAATTTGATGAGTTTCAGCTTGCTGTTTTGAGTGGAAAGCCACTATTCATTCACTTTCAGCACTTTGAAACTACATTTGAAAACCCAACTTCCATGCTTTGTAACTCATCTGTAAGTCCGCCTTGTGATTCTAGCAAATCACATCAAACAACTGAGATATTCCAAGCATTGTCAAGACCTGACATTAGAGACCTTGGGATAGTGTTCTACAATCTGATTGTGGAAGATTGTCTTTCAAGAGAGGTAGTGCACCTATGCATTACCTGTGTTGAAAAGTGCATAAAAAACACATCAACAAAATTGGCGCTAGAAGGAGGGCTTGACATGTTGAGGTTACAAAGCTGAAAGTTGGAAATCGAAAGGAGCACTTGCAAAGAAGAAGTTTGAGATAGGAGATCTCTTTAATTCAAAAATCAAAAAATTTGAAGGCAAAAGAAGTTGAGTCGAAATGGAGTAGCATGCACAAATTGACATCACTCAGCTGCATACAAATTTGAACAAGAGACTGAAGAAGCCATTGCGGCAATTTGTGTTGGCAGATAGATGTTAGATCCATTACACTTGCAGGCATAGTGAATTGGGATGTCTAACATTCTTGGACAGAATTGAGAAGGTCTTGCAGGGAGAAATTCCCTTTTGGGAAATATTCCAGCCCTTGGCACCCACAAACTCGGAGGAAGAATTGACAACCATGGCAGCCAAGGCATTCATGGAGTTGATCGAGGAAAATTTGAGCAGCAAGGATGGACCAAGATTGGAGGAAATATTAATGTCTTGTTGGTGCAGATTTCACAATGCACCCCACTTCGAATTCACTTGCTCGTCATGCACAAAAATCATCACTCAAGCTAGGGGTTGTTTGAACAAGTTGGAGCAGCAACCTCTCAATGAGGAGAAGTTATCCAATGAGGCAGAAGAGTTGTCAACATTCGGAGGATAGCAAAATAAAAATGAACCAAGAAATTTGACACAAGTTGATGTTGGGACAGCAGACATGGAAAATGAAAACCAAGAGGGAGGAGTTGAAAGTCTTGGGATAGCAACGTGCATTGATGAAAATCTGATTATAACCAGTTTAAAAGACTTTCCCTTCATTGAAGAAGATCAGTCCTCCACTCAAGAAGAGGGATTGGTAGTTGGAGATGAATCAAACGAGTTTGCAGTAGTTTGTGCTGGGGCAGCAAATGAAAATGCTAAAAATAAAGAAGAAGAGGAGGTTGAAAGCCTTGGGGCAGTAGAAGGAGATGGTAAAAGCATAAGCAAAATTAGGTCGAAAGACCTCTCCATCTATAATAACAGTGATCAAGAAGCTAAAAATGCAGATTTGAAGGAGTGGGAGCAACCACTCACTACGGATGTCTACCATCATAATTCTTTTTCAAGTGATGATGAGGACTCAATAGCGGAAAGATATGACCAACTCGTCTCTAGGTTGGCAAAGGATTGGTCAGAGCTGAAGTACCAAGTGGATTTGGAGATATTGCTGCTCCCAAATTAGTGCCGACTCCATGATTCATCGCACTCAGAGCTCACATGTAAGCTATGCCAAGAGGCCATCAAACAAGTCAAAGAACAAGCAAGGCAGCCAAGTGCCCAACCTCCTCTACTTGCTGCTCAGATCGAAGTAGAAGACCAAGAGCCTGAGTCAAGTGATGGCTCAGTTGAAGGTGGTCCTCAAGAGGATGTTGGGGCAGCAATAGAAGAGGATAGCAATACAATCTCGGACTTCCGAGCAATGAAGTAGATCAAGCGGGAATGCTGTCCACCAGTCACCAAGAAGTTCTTCCTCTTGAAGAGCAGTTGTGTACCGTGGACGATGGATTTTTTGGCGAATCTTCAGAGGGAAATTGTAAAGTAGACTTTGGTCCCCTTGATGAGGTTCCATCAATTGATGACTTCTTTCCATTAGGCGCTGCACTATGAAGGGATGCTCATGCCGAGGAAGAGCACATCTCAGAAGATGGTAGTGATGAATACATACTCCTTGAGCCCCTGAATGGTGATGCACTAGAGTTTCCAAATTGGGAGAAGAGCTCCTTCTCCATTTACAGTGATAGTGACCAAGAGGAAACAAGTGGGTGCCACGAGGAGGTACATTAACAACAAAAGGAAGAAGATAAAGGTGGAGGTGTTTCGATGGCTACCAACAAATACAATGAGCTTGGTTAACCGCGGGCTGCAACTGAGGGTCCTTCTGCCTCAATCCTTGTAGATTTTCCTTCACAACCAGAGAGCTATAATAGGATAGATTCAAATATGTCATCGTCCAATGACATTGAACATCATGAAAATAAGGCTGACACATGGGAAAGGAGATGGGACAGCATGCTGCTCCTTGAAGACAACAATCAAGAAGAGGTTTTGGCAATGGAAACCCACGCAGATGAGGTGTTCCTCCTTCAAGAACAACCAATTGGGACTGTGGATCTTGCTCATAGCTTGGAAGAGTTGTTTGCTGCCCCATCCTCCCAGCGTTATGAAAGCTCAATGTATGAAGTGTTGCACCCTCCACTGCGCCTGCCTGAGGCTGCCAACGCAACAACCAAGGATGTTGTGCTTGCTCTCGATTGTCCAATGCTGCCACCTCCGTGTGATGACATCCAGGTTTTATCCTTCCTTGCCCCTATTATTTCTCATAATTGCACTTATTATTTTGATTATGGGAATGAGGGAAAACAAACATGTTTATGGATTAACCATGGGTTTGGCGAGCCTCCTCAATTATTGATTTTTCATGATGACGTGATTGAACTTGAGTGTTGCAACATTGAATTTCCTTTTTCAGAATATAAAGACAAGTTTGCATGGTTAAGAACAATAACGATTACCTGTTTGCTCGTGCATGCATTACGAAATCCAATGAATGTTAATGTTGGTTTGTTGTGCCTGAACATAGTGCTTTGTAAATATCTTTGTACATAGCTCATTTTTTAGTAGTATAGGTTTCTTGTAAATACTCAGCTTTCCTACTTTCCTTAGGTTAGTTGGTTTGTGTAGGTTGCTTGCTTCATTTTCTTTTTGTTTTCTTTTGCTTTGCTCAGGGTCCTTTTGCTTTTAGCTGGGCACATTTGTGCGCACAACAACCATACTTATCGCTTGGGGTTGTTTTACGTATTTCTTTGTCAAACTGTAATCAAGTCTTCAAAGTGGATGGTGAAGGTCTTATGTTAGTGTCAAGCGATATAGGTGTTTAATTAAAAGAGGATAAGTTGTTGGTTTAGTCTAACTTTGACGTATTCTGAAATCTTATAGCTCTTACACATCTTAAGAATTCGATAGTCACTATAGGGCCTTTTGTGATGTTTAGTTAAGTGAAAAATCTAAAATTCTGCTCCAGCACCACTATGATTCTCAGCACTGAGCGCGAGCTTCAATGCTTGCGGGTTGAAATAAAAGAGATGAAAAGAGAAAATAAAGAAATAAAGAAAACATTGAAAATTAAAAGAAAGAGAAAATTCAACTTTTCAGGGGTATTCGAACAACTCTACCGGGGCTATGGACGCCTGGTCGGTAGTAGAGAATTGTTCGGGAGAATCACAGCAATAAACTCGTCGGGGCTATGGACGCTTGACTGGCAGTGAGGCAATGTCCCGGATGTTTTTGGAATTAGAATAAACTACATAGCTTAACTGAACGGAGCTTGGGTTTCTGTAGCAACTGAAGAATGGGAATTAACACAATTGCACACACTTGGATTTTCAGCATACTGAAGGTTGGGTTGACTAATGGTTTTGATCCTTTGGTTGGGCGTCTGGTTTGTTTGCCCTAGCGTGAAGGTCAAAACCAGAGATTCTGGGTTTGTGATTCCTGTTTGTCATCAAAATGCTCTCGAGCATTTCCCCAGCGAGTCGCCATTTGTTGTGCATGTTTTGCACACACACCCCACTATAGGCAGGGACCCCCTTTTTTTTCGCTCCTGATAGGCTGTTTTGCTCCTATCTTGTTTTGTGTGCCTCATTTCTAATCCCAAATTGGTCATGTGCCATGAAAGGATCAAATTCCCCTACCCAAATTCACCTATTTGGGGTATTCAAATCTGCGGAGAAATAAAGTTCCCCATCCCCTTTCTACCTTTTGTCTTGTTTTGGCTATTTTGGAAACATCTGTGGACCCTTGTCAGTCCAGTTTCAACATTTTTGGCTTTGGGGACAACTTTTTGGTGGATTCGGGATGTGTTTGGGGTGTTTCAATGAACTGCCAAGGTTTCGTTAATGTTCCGTTAAGTTTCGATGGTTTCAGAACTTTCCCTCCAGATTTCACTTCCTTCTTGGCTATTTGGAAACATCCGTGGACCCCCATCACTCCTGTTTCCTCATTTTTGACTTTGAGATCCCCCTTTTTTGGATCTGGGATGTGTTTGGGGTATTTCAATGAACTGCCAAGGTTTCATCAACGTTCTGTTAAGTTTCAATGGTTTCGAAACTTTCCCTCCAGAATTCCCTTCCTCTTTGGCTGTTTGGAAACATCCGTGGACCCCCCTCGCTCCCGTTTCCTCATTTTTGACTTTGGGATCCCCCTTTTTTGGATCTGAGATGTGCTTGATGTGTTTAAATGAACTACCAAGGTTTCGTCAAAGTTCGGTTAAGTTTCGGTGGTTTCAGAGTCCGTCCCTCCTTGGCTGTTTTGAACATCCGGGAGCCTGCCTCTTGCCTCCTTCCCAGTTGTTTTGAACATCCGGGAGCCTGCCTTTTTCCCGGCTGTTTTGGCTTCCGTCTGTTGTCTGCCTTCAAGCTTTCTTCCGCCCTTTGGCGCTCGCACCTTTGAAGCACAAATTAATGGTTATGGTTCAAATGATCTCCAAATATGTATATCAAGATATTTTGATGATGTATGGATAGATCTAACTAGAAATTTGTAGGTTTGACTGACATTTTCCTTAACTCATGTATAAATGCACTTACGACACTTCGTGTTTACAGGAGTTAAGAAGCCTTCCATAGGTCTATCGAAGAGTCCCATTGAGGGAGTTGTCCTACCTTTTTCCAGATGGTGATGATTTCTAAGGAGCTTTCTGCCCGTATCAGGGGCCGCCAATCCATTGATGCCGATCGTCGACAAACTCATTTGATCAAAGGAAGAACATTGCAAGCACATCAAGCAAAAGACAACTTTCAGGCAGTTTTTGCTACAGTGAAAAGAGAAATCAGCTAAAATACAAAATTGCTACAGTAACTGGCACTAGATTACAAAATAGGGAAAATACAACAAATGTATTTTAAATTGCTAGATAATGAGGGGTAGGTGAAACCCTAATATAATTGAATCTGGGCCATTCGATGTAATTGAATCCTAGCCATTCATTTGGGCTTTGGAAAATTATAAATAGGGGTTTTCCCCTCATTTGTAAGTGTTGGAAAATTGATGTAAAGACATTTTGCAGGGATAGAAAGCAACATTGCATGATTTATGGGTGTTCCTTTTGAGTTTGCTCTTTATGTATGCATGGTTCACCTTCCATGTTAGTTTTAGTGTTAGTTTCTTGAATGGGAGTGGTGATGGTGTTTGCTATTTTAGTATTTGATGGATTTCTAGCTCATGTTTTTTGTGGTTCATTGATGATGAGTCACTTTGCAAAGCTAGTCTGAGCTCATTACTTCATTGCTGCAACTTAGTTCAATTACATGTGCATGATGTGCATGTGCAATTTGAAAATCTGCAGTCCTTAGAAGATTGCACTAGTTTTGTGCAACTGTGGGTTTCTCTTGGCCAAGTAAAACCCAGTTTAGAAAGTATGTCTACTTTAGCAGCCACCATTGTTACTGTTCATTCGTAGCTTAGGATTATAATAACTTTCTTAACCCTTCTCCTTTGCTATTTATTTTAATCCTTGGTTAGAATATGACCCAAAGCATCACCATGAAGCTAAATCAGATGAATTTGATGAGTTTCAACTTGCTATTTTGAGTGGACAACCACTGTTCTTTCACTTTCAACACTTTGAAACTGCATTTGCAAACCCAACTTCCATGCTTTGTAACTCATCTGTAAGTTCGCCTTGTGATTCTAGCAAATCACATCAAGCAACTGAGATATTCCAAGCACTGTCAAGACCTGACATTAGAGACTTTGGGATAGTGTTCTGCAATCTGATTGTGGAAGATTGTCTTTCAAGAGAGGTAGTGCACCTATGCATTACCTGTGTTGAAAAGTGCATAAAAAACACATCAACAGATATCAATAAAGCAAATCAAGAATCTCAAAAGTTGCATTCAAGTGCACATATCCTAGCAAAGCAACTTCTTCAAGTAGGATACCGATGGCACATTAGGACAGAAGCATCTCCATTGACCCCACTAGGTGGGTTAGCATGAATCTTTCAGAAAAACCAAAAAAATAAAAAATATGAATATCCAAAAAAATAAGAAAAAATCATAAAAATAGTTAAGAGAAAAATCGTCCTCTAGTGAAAACCACTTCGTTGGCGCTTTGGGTAGGTACCATGATGAAAACCTAGTAAACAGGCATCATGTGTAGAATCAAGCATCTACGTGCGCTACTTCATGAGAAAGCATCTCATCCCATCCATAATAAAGCCAACATTCCATCCATCTTAGCCATAATAAATTGAGTCATCCATGAACCATTTATCCAATCCATTTCCATCCATCTGCATACATAGTGAAAGTTATCTTGATCTTGACAAAGTTTGCTGCACACTTTACGCTTGCTTATGGTAAACATCTTGGCATGGGTCATTTTCATTAATCCGATCCTATGCAGCATTATTTGAGACATGAAGCATTATCCAATGAAGCATTCCTTTGTTTAAATACCTTATCTTATTATAAGATAATCCATATCCATCCATCCATACACCTATCCAAGCATCCATCCATGACATTCCATACATTGCTAGACACTAGGGGCATATATGTACATCTTGCTTCAAGAATAAATCTTGATCTATATCCTCCAACTTATGTGGTGATCCAAACATTGGAAAACATTAAATCAAATTAGTCAAACCACCTATGAGAAAAATTCCAAATCACTAGCCCATGGCATATTTTGATGAGAATACATTTCTTATTAGTCTTCATCTTTCATCGAACATCAATCCAAATAATCACTATCAGTGGCATCTAATTTGCATCCTTCAAACATCACATCAAATCATTCGAACAATTTTTGTTCCAAATCAAGCTTCATCAATCATGATCAATCAAATCCAATCAAAAAATCATCATCTCATAATATCCTTGTGTTGCCTAACACTATCCTTGCATTGTTGTGTATCCTCAACAATGTTATCATCATCAATCTTGATCAATCAATCCTTGCATTAATGTGCATCCTCAACAATGTTATCATCATCAATCCTGATCAATCAAATCCTTGCATTGTTGTGTATCCTCAACAATGTTATCATCATCATCAATCCATCGATTCAATCAATCAACCTTAGCTTGGTCTTCAACAAAATCCCAAACAAACAACTGATATCATCACACATGTCCATATCCAAATCATCAAAATCATGCGAAAAATCCAAAACATCAAAAAAAATCTAAAAGCATCCAAAACATCAAAATCCAAAAACATTCAAAAAACACAAAATCCAAAAACATTCATAAAATCTTAGAAAACACCAAAACATTGCAAAATTCAAAAATCAAAACATTTGTAAAAATATCAAAAACACCAAAAACAGCCTCAAAACATTCCAAAAACATCAAAAACATCCAAATATTTGAAAAAATCCATTCATCGCATTTTGCTTTCACCTGCAATAATCAATCATCCATAATAAACTGATCGTCACCTTCATCCTTTGGCAAAACAAACAGAAACAATCACAACAATCAGCAAAAGTAAGCTTCAATCATAAAATCAAAAGCAAACAACAAACCGTTAAATGCAAATTCAAACTCTTGATCAATCACAAACATGTCAATCAACCTTATATCAACGTCTCTCAATCAACTTATCAACCCATCATCATCCTATACAATGCATGTCTTAGGATATATCGTTCCGATAATGGGCATCATTTTGGATATCACTTTGGATTCTTATCCTATCAAAAAAAATCCCTTTTGGCTAGAGATATGAAGAACATTGACTTGTTTGTGTACTTGGTCTTTTCTTTTGATTTATCTTATCGCGCTCATTCCAAGGACCTCTCGATGATATCCAAATGAAGGATTTAGAGAGATAGGAATGGGGCAATGATCATTATCCTTTTTTTCTGCTGTGCTTGTTAGACATTCTTGTAATATAACTTGGTGGATACTTACTTTGTTAGGTATGTCTTAGCAAGGTTTCCAGATGTCAAGTGTGAACAAGAATAATCCTATCTGTTTGTTGAGTCAAAGTCCATTGCACTAGGTACAACACCATCCTCGTTCTTTATACCTTGATGCATCGTATCTATGTGTATTATCAAACATAAGGGAAGTAGCCCTTTTAAAATCCCAATCATTGATAAGAAAATCATCATCATCTATCATCATCATCATCTCTCATAAAGTCGGCTTGTTGGAACCTCTTGTCATCATCTAATTTCTTCTTTTCGCACTAACATCACGTCATGAGTAGTTAATCATCATCATGAGTGCATCCATCTTGCATCAACAAAACTGTCAGCATACCACATATCATTCATATCATACATAATAGGAAACATCAATCATTTCACATGCATTGCATTTGCATCATCATCATAATATAGATCTGTTAGTCTAAGCATCTGCGTAAATCATACATTTGCATAATCATAGCATATCGCATCATCCATCTCATCCATCATCACATCATATCATCATTCAAGTTGTTTAGGATAATATAGATTGGTTATTCTAAGCATCTTAAAACCATCTCATTTGCATCATCATCATAACCATCCATTTTGAACTTCTTTATCGCGAGATCAGCCTTCAAATCAAATCTTTTTGCTTGATCTCTCAAGGGGGCAATGTACCGGTGTACTTCTTTCCGCTGGGACATCCGAAAAATCAGAATTTTTTTAAAATTTGGTCGCAGTAAGATTATTATTTGAACCAACGTAGCAAGTACATTGCTTCAAAGAGGGGAAAAATGTAGACATGCAAAATTAGCATCATGCATTTGATTAGGTCATATTCATCAATTCATCAAATAAATCAAGTTTATTTATCAATCTCCTAAAGTCACCAACTTATATTAAATAAATCAAATTTGATTCTAACATCACCCTACTTGATTAAATAAATCAAGCATTTATTTAATTAAATCTGAAATCACCTTCTATCCCTTTTGATTTAAATAAATCAAAATATTTAAGTCAAATGGGTCAAAATCCCCTAATCATCATCTAAGTTAAGCTAATCCTGATTAACCTAATCTAACCACCCATCGAATCCTCTAGCTTTTCCCACTTGGACCAATAAATCATTTCAATTCATTTATAAATTCATCATTTTCTTTCAACTTGGCATAAAAATGGAATATTCCCTCAAGTTTGAAAATGAAGACAAGTTGACTTGTCCCTTCCAACATTGCAATAACTTCTCTTTCATGTCCCCCTCTCAACATTTAATTCACAATTTCAAATTTGAATCTCCCTCTCTTGGGCACATTGGCCAAAACTTGCACATTCCTCAACCTATGACAAGTTGACAAGTGGCCTCATCTCATTGGTCCAATCTTTATCCCACATTGCTCTATTTTGAGCTCTCTTCCAATTTGAAAATCTATAAATAAAGGGTTGATTCTTCATCAAAAGATCTCCACAATCTCATGCAAAGTCACTCTCTTCAATTGAGAACTAATTTTTACCACCTCATATCATCCTCATAAGAATTTTTATATCATTTTCATCATGGGACTTAGCAAAGGATTGGGAAAGGGCTTCTTTCCATAGAAGCACCAATCCATAATGAGATATAATTTATTTCATGTTATATTATATGCATTCAATTTGTTTATCTAATCCTTTGTTGCTTTGATTGGGCGATGAGACATGTTGAGTTATTTCATAGGGATGTTGATTGTTAGCTTTGTTTAAAAAAACTAATCATACTTTGTATGTTAGGATTTTAACCATTTGCAGATTTTCACATCCACATATAGATATACATATATGGAAACATATATATACATGTACATATATATATTGTAAAGTTGGGCTCCACTATTTTCCATTAGATAATATATAGAAACAAGAAAATTGTAAAAGAACTATAAGGGAAACACTGGAGAGTGACATACATTTGATTCATAAGTATCATCCTAATACCTCTTACAACTGTTACATAGATTGCTTGGCTTCTACCAATACGTTGCATGATACTCTTTTTTCGTCATCTATTCAAAGCTTCCTATAACAAACTATTATTTTTCATTGTTCTTTCTCTTTACATAAGGAAAAAATAATGTATTGGTTAAGTTGCATTGTCGAAAGAGCCATTGTGGTGTTGCTTGCATATGAGGCTATTGTAAGAATAGCTATCCTTAGGTCCGTTCTATAATAGATTTGAGATTTTTGAAACTGTTGTGTTGTGAAGTTTGTAAGTCATTTTACATTTGTATTTTGTATAAATGTTTTGTCCATAATATTGAATACCAAAGAATGCATCTTAAATTTCCAATTAAGGTTGTCGTGCTATATGCATTTTGGATAGATCATTGCATCATATAATTGTTGTGATAACATAGAGGAAATAGGTGCTACCTTGGAGAACTAGGTTTGAATAATTGACTTGGTAAGTTGGAAGGATAGATGCATTTTTCAACATTTATAGAGTTATGTTACAATTTCCCTACTTCTCTATATGTAAACATGGGTTGGGGGTGGTGGAGTTGGTATCCTCAAAAAAGGTAAATACAATATTCAATGTTGAAATATGGGAAACTATACTTTGATGAAGTTATGTTGTTGAAAGAGCCACCATGATGTTGGTTTTGTACTAGACTATTGTTAAAATCATCACATTTGGCTCCATTTTTTAGGAGATTGCAAGGTTTTGAAACTGTGGTGGTGCAAAATTTGTATGTGATTTCACATGGGTATTTTTTAAAATCATTGATGATTACTTAATTGAGATTGGAAATAATGGATACATTGTAAATAATGATTTAACTAGAAAACCTCTACCCACAAAGAGCAATAATTTGTTTGAAGTCTCCAAGATGGGTATAATGTCAAAGATAAAAAACATATAACAAGAAGGCATTAACAATAAATTAATCATTTATGCAAATCCATGTCAAAAAGAGTATAACTCCACAAAATTCATTAAAAGTTTCAGATGCATTGCCTCATACTAAATACTATGGAGAAATAGAGAAATTGTAAAAGAGGTATTAGAGTAACACTAATGTAGTTTGGTTCCTCGATTAAGTCTATATATATATATGTATGTATTGGTTGGTTTGGCGGCAGAGTATTGTAAAAATTGTCAACTTTGGCTCTATTTCCTAGAAGGTTGCAGGGTTTTAAAATTGTTTCCCTCATGAGTCTGTAACTGAGTATACATGGGTGTTTTTCAAAAATGATTTATTTATTTGTTTATGTTAAAATTGTTGTTGTGTGGAATCTACAAGTCATTTTGCATGGGTGGCTAACGTTATGGTTTTATATGGATGAAGAAATTGCAGTTAAATCTTGTTTCTTTCGCCCAAAAAATATCTGTCCCTGGGAAGGCGAAAAGATAAGTGTAGGAAAAAGGAAAAATACACTCTATAGAGAAAACTATGGGTCATGCTTTTTTGTTGTGCTTGCTACAAATATCATGCAACAACTCTTTTGCAAATTCTCTATTTGAGTGGAAAATTTACTCCCAAGCAATGTAGCTTGAATTTTTTATTAAGCCTATGCCATTGCAGGGAGGTTGTGCATTTTATGGGTAATCATTGGTTCCATGAGTTCTATTTAATATGGGTTTCATGCCAAACAATGGAACTTCAAATTTGCTAGCAGGGAGGGCACCGTTTTTTTTTGTGGCAACATGGGTGTTGGTAATTACGTGGGCTGGTGGTTGTGGAGAATGGTGTCATAGTAATGAGGAAGGTGAATGGAAAGTGTTTGTTGGCGCGAGTTCCAATGCATCTTTCGAGTGGTGTATGGGGGCGGATGCCGGAGTAAATGCTATATTGAATGTTGTCATGTGGGAAAGCATACTTTGATTAAGTTGTATTATGGAAAGAGCCATTGTGGTGTGGGTGAATTGGATTTTCTGACATCGGGAATGGCCTAGTTGATGGGAACTTGTGTGAGTTGATTTTTTTGTGGTGACATGGAGCTTGGTAACTACGTGGGTTGGCAATGGTGCAGCTCCTCAACTCAATACACGTGAACTGAATTCTTGTGTATAATATTTAGTAACAAATAAGTGTTATTCTAATACCTTTCATACAATTCCTCTATTACAGTTGAATATATATGTGTGTATGTGTCTATGTACCTATCTATGCTTTGAAGCATTGATTTTTAGATGCAGTTCACATTGTATATAAATATATATATATATATATATATATATATATATATATATATATATATATATATATATATATATATATATATATATATATATATGCCTAATATGAGAGGGAAAGGCAAAAGTGGAAATTGCATGTTGGCTCACTTTCCCACAAAATTTCCATCATGAATCCTCATAGGCCCCTTGCAAACTGTGAGCTAGGTAAAGCATGAAACACTAACCACAAATGTGATGGAGTTTCATTATATATTAGAGAATAGTGAAGTCGCTAAAAAAATTATATGTTCCATATATGTATTTGTTTTCCTATAGTTTTTTTTGCTCCAATAACTATCTATGAAGAGAGAATGCCTAATAAAGAACTATAGAAGATCAAATTCCACAAATGAAGTACACAAATATTGTTTAAATGGAGACATCAAAGAAATAGCAAAGGTTTTGTCTCAAAGAATACACTGTATGGGAGTAACATCATAGACATACATAATTTTGGTATGTTTTGGAATGTATCTAACCATGCAGAAAGAAAAGGGGAAAGTGTACAACTTTTCTATGCACTGAAGGATGTCTAGCCCTACAATAAGAAAAGGGGTAAATCTATAAGCTATTAAATTATAAATTTACAAAAAAGACTATCAAAATATATATCTGTGGTTAGGTGTGTATGAAATGGCCAAAAAGATAGGGGAAAAAAAACTTACAACAACAATACGTCTATGAGATAGTGCAGATTCCAGAACACAACACTTGTTAAACATCCAATCTTTGAACCAGTTGAAGTGCATGGCAGGTTCTAACCATTCTACACCCATTGAGCAACACAAGAAGCTCCACAACCGCTAACCTATCTAGTCAATGAAGTCCACCATTGTTGTGAAGAGGCCCAGGAAAGGCCTCACAAATTGCATGGACTGTTATTAGATATTAAGCAAAAAATGGAATATACAAAAGACTATATTTCTAAAAGCAATATAGAGGAAGGCGAAAATAATAAAGTGTTGAACAAAGAACTCTATACATCAACATTATACATATAGATATACACATACATATACATATACATATACATATACATATACATATACATATACATATACATACATATACATATACATATACATACACATACACATATATACATATACATACATGTACATATACATAGAAATATACATATACATAGAAATATACATATACATATAAATATAAATATACATATAAGGTCTACAAACATACTTTACGCCCTTCGTTTATTTCTTCTAGTTATCTCTATGTAGCGTTGGCATTATACTCATTACCATATGAACAGTTCTAGTTAAATGTTCTTTCTTTCATCAAAAAAATATGGTTAGGATCACTAATCTTTTCACCTCTTCTATTCTTCATGTACCTGCAACTAAATATTATAGACAAATAGATAACACTTGTCCAAGGCTTTTACTAGTAGCCTGGACCTTAACTCTTAAACAAAGGATCTACCTAAATGTTGGTCATTGTTCAATAAGCTTTGCAAAGAAATCATAAATTTAGAATTTTTAAGGAAACTATTATATAGTAAATGTATTTTTAATATGTCTTTAACAATTTTCTTTCTCACATAGTAAGTGTCTTTTTAATAGCTATAATTTTGAGTTGAGAAGCGAACTATTATATAGATTGGTTCAGACACGATATGAGTTTATCTCTGGCCTACTTTTCATATTCATTAGACTTGGAAGCACATTTATATATTTTTTTCATTAAATTTGTAGGTGAATGACGACCAAGAACCAAGAGTGATTAGCATTCAAAGAAACTTTAAATCGAATACAATCTCATTAAATTGATAGAATAAATAATTTGACTCTTGATTTTTGCATAATGAAAAAACTTATAGCATTCATGCAGATTTTAAATCTGACATAAAGAAGTTTTCAACAAAAAGGAGAAAGTATATGAAATAAATATAATCTACTAGCAATTCTATATTGGGAATGTTAATATGCAAATATCACTATTACTATTTTCTTTACAATAAAAGTTCAAGAATACTTATATTCAAATTTGATAACTCTTGAGCAATACATTTCAAATATTAGCCATATACAAGATATTTCAAATCTATATCATAATAAATTCTCAATTATTAGTCATGTAAAAAATATTTAATATATATTAAAATATATTGTCAACTATTGCCTATATAGAAAATATTTGAAATATATATTGAAATGAATTGTTTAGTTTTCTTTTAAATTATAATCTATGTAAACATATCATATAACCTTCCAACTGATTTGAAATATTTGAAAGAAAGAATGACATCAAAATTGATGCACCAAGCTATAATAAAAAAGATGAGAGCTCAATAAATGTGCAAATATGTAGATGCCAACATAGGTATAAATTATGTCCATATTTCTTAAACAGATGTCTTAGCATGCCATAGTCATAATTTAAAAGTCAAACCCATGAGAAATGATCAAAAGTGCAAAAGAGTAGTCAAAGTGTAGGCTGGCTAGTGTAGGATTTTTCAGGAGCAAGAGTAGATATCTTCATTATGTCTGCAACCAACAATTTACACTCTACTTCGAAATCAACTTTCATTGCTTTGGCGATTGTTGTTTTCAGCTAGTCCTCAGAATTATGAGTTTTTTTTCTAATTAAAGTAGTAAATATGTATGCTTTACAAATAAGGCCTTTAATAACAACATGATCTATTATAGAGTTAGAGTTGTCCTGCAATGTATAGAGGTCTTTTGTTGGGACTTGCAAAAAAGTAGTGGTAGCTTCATCAAAAGAAATACACCAAAGGTTGCCTGAATGGTCTTGCATCTTTAACTATAGAAGATAGCGATAGTTTCATTCCTCAATTTCCATTTGGCAACGATCACAAAACCAAACATCAACATGAGGGTGTGTGCATTTCCTTTTGCATTATTTACCATTAACTAGCAAGGGGCAAGTAAGGTAACAAAAAGACTTAGTTTTTACAATTTAAATGGTTGCTTTAAAAATGGCTTCAACAGTTTCTACCAAATGGAGGAAATTGTTTAAGATACATACAATAGTAGCTCTCTATCATTTGAAGGATGCAGCCTACGGGGTACAGAAGAAGTTGAAGCCACTTAGTCAACTTTAATTGGGTCCTTGGATCTAAGAGTGTTTTCCTCAGGAATAGAAGGGTTAATCTCAAGGACTATTCCTATTTATATGTTGATAACTTTGCCATTAAAGTAGCCTACATGGCCAAAGCGGACAACAACAATGAAAATTTCACCAGAAAGGTACATCTATTCCAAGGTATCATCTTTTTCTTGCCAACTTGGGCCCCACAAATTAACATCAATGAAAGAAGCAGAGACATCATATAGTTTAATGGTTTCTCAAATTGTTTCAGTTCCATTTCTCCTACAGACAGTTGAAATGTACCCAACATGCACTACAATTCCAATAATATTAACGAAGTTGTTATCACTATAGCTACTTATGTCATTAACCGGCACAAAATTAGTTTTTTTTGGGGATAGGAATCTCATCTTCAAATCATTTTATTGTTGATTTTTCATCCAAAACAATCTCAAGATTACTATTTAATTTATTGAATCTTTTATTCGCTTCCTTGACCAATCCCCTCGATATTAAATAAGTCAACCCCACCTCAACTTGACCGTAATGCAATTCAGCAATATCATCAAAACAAGTAATATGTATTTATGTCCCCTCCATATCTATAATGTTAAAACTAAATAATTTCCCTTCACCTCTTTGTTTCTGGAAATGATGCATCTCCCTAATATGTGTTACACACCCTTTCACTGTCCAAACATTTTGATAAATGTTCAAAGCTTTAATAGGGCTAACCTTTGGAGGGTTTTTTTTTTTTTTAGGGGACAACTATACACTAAATTTATGGCCTTGTTTAGAAGGAGAAGGTGATTCAGGCACCAACATTTTCTTTTCTTGCTACTTGAAAAAATACCTAGGGGTCCCAATAATTTTACAATTAGGAATAATTACAACTAAGTTCGATATGATTAAGGCCCTAAAAAAAAAGAAAATAATATATTGGAAAAATTATATGAGGCATAAATGAAAGAGAGTTTTTTAAGATATACAACAAACAATGCAACCCACCTTGAATCATGGATATTCCTATAGACATAGTCTTTTAAACATACAAGGGACCCTATTTTCAAGGCACCTGTAAAAAACATATCATTTCATTTAGAAGGGAGGGTTCCTATTTGCAAATGGTGACCATCAGACAAGACAACCTTGTATCACTCAACCTACCCTTCATCACCACCAAATTTTTTGAAGGAAAAAAGTTAAAGGAGAAGAGAGGGAACAACATCACCAACATTGATGGAACGAATTGCAAATGGATTCAAAGTTGGATGTTTCTTTGCAGCCTACAAAGACAAGTGTAATCAAGAAAAATGCACATCATCACACCAAATGGATATAACAAGTAAGAAAGACGAAGGCTGGAAAGAGATACATTTTTATGTGGTCTAAAAGATCAATGCATGTCTACTTTCATATCTATATCCTCTACTAGGGCCAACCATATATGTATACACCTAAATTCCAATCAAGCAACAACAACAAGAAAGGTAGGAAACAATAAGAGCAAGTTTGCAGCAAGCACACCAAAAAAGTGGGGAAAACTTATGGAATCAGAGTTTGCAGGATGGTGGACGACATCCTCAAAGCTGAAATACATAGCATGAGTTGTAGGAGTTGAAACCAAATCAATTTTTGGGGGCTCTGGAGACCCATCCATGGACCCTAATTCCGCAGACATAGTTTTGGAACCCTTCAAAGTAAGGGAATATTTCAACTGTAGTTGACTGATTGGTAGCTTTATACCACAGTAAAAAAGAAAAGATTAATGTATTCCAACATTCAATGCCAACTAGTCAATAATTTAGAATGCATGCAATTTTCTTGCTATAGTTGTATAAACACATATATGAAAACATTTGTATATGTTGCTACTTGTTTCCTTTATCTTTTTTAATAGAAACAATGGAATATAGAACAATAAGAATGAAAATCCTTAAGTACATATATGGGTTCAATTTTTCCTCTGTCTAGGCATTTTGGAAAACACAAATAAGCAAATATATATATCCATATGTACACATGTATATATTTATCTATATATAAAAAATATATATCTAAATGTTCTAGTAGATTCCCCCAAAGCTCGTGAGGTGGCTACTTCTAATTCTCTGGGCCTTGGGACACCCAATTTGGTCGTCTCTATTGGTGGGGTCGCTAAGGAAACCCCTATTGATTTAAAGGATGCCATTTCTGGGGAATGTGCTTTGGCTTCCCTTTCTAGTGGCTCTTCAAAAAAGTCTTTATTTGTTCAAAGGAATCAAGATGTAACCCCTAATACTTTGGCTATTGGCTTTCATCTTCATGAAAGTAGTGAGCTGGCATGGCACAGTAAGGTGGCGCAAGTGGAAGATGGTTGGATCATAGTTAATGGAAAAAAAGATAAATCCTCTCGGTCATCTTTCGACATGACTCTCCACTCCCACAAGAAATTTTTTAATTGTAAATCTTAATAGGTCTTGTTTTGGAGCTGGTCTTTTTTGCTGGCTACTTGCTATCTTTCGACATGACTCTCCACTCCCACAAGAAATTTTTTAATTGTAAATCTATTTTTCCCTATATAAAAAACAATATATCTAAATGATAACATATTCCATCCAAACAAATTAAGCACGTTAAATATTACAAAACAATCCTTGTTAGAAGAACAATAGAATACTCTGTTATAGGTAGTTTCAAATAGATGAGGGGAAAACAATCTCATGAAAGTTATTGATAGTTAATAAAACATGTTAATAGAAGACAACCAGTCTATGTAATAGTTTCCTTGTAAATTATAGTTCCATAATTTTTTGTAGAATACTTATTCACCAATGAGCAACATTTAGGAATATCTTTTGTTGAAGAGACAAGCTCCACATTGTAATGGCTATTTCAACAATGCAACACAACCAATATATTTTCTCACACATTGTGTAGTATACTTTTCGACACACACACACACACATATATATATGTGTAGATTTATACATATAGACATATATATACATATGTACATCTATATACATATACATACATACATACATATATATATATATAGTTTCACATATGTATATACATACATATATATACATATATATACATATATATCTACTCTACATTAGAGGTCCAATGTGTGGCACTAAATATTATAGAGGAAAACATAAATTCTAACAAGATTATTAGGAAAAAACTCAATAACCACACAAATTAAGATAGGAGTGATTGTATATATATGGATATGCAGAGGGTCTCTTATTTGTTTGAAGTTTGCAGTGGGATTTTCGTCAGCCAAATCGTGAATAAGATTTGTCGTACAATAGTTGTTTCACAATTTCTCTATTGCTTTATAAAATTTAATTCCACCCTATGCAACTCACATTTTTTGCGTAATGTGCCAGGAAGTACGTTGATTAAGTTGCATTATCGAAAGAGGCATTTTGGCTGCAATCTTCAATTAAACCAATAAGGAGCACACATCTCCAGAAATGCCATGTTACCAAACCAACACAACAATGCCACTGTCAATAATGCATCCTAGTCAATATATTATCCTCACAAAAAAATTTCAAATGGATAATAGAAGAGGCAAGCCACCATAATGAATATTTTCTTATGGCAGAAGTTGAAACAAATGAGCAAGAAAGAATACATACATACATACATACATACATATATATATATATATATATATATATATATATATATATATATATATATATATATATATATAACACTACAACATTCAATATTGCATTTACTTCATCTGCCCCAATCGCACAACAATGAAAAAATGTATTAACCCCCGCATAAGCAAACACTTACCATTCACCTTCTGCGTATCAAGGTCACCACCTTGAGCACCACCAAACCACATAATATATACACACACGCACACACACACATATATATATTCACATACATATATACATATATATGTATATACATATAAGCACATATACATATACATACACATATATATGTATATACACATAATGCAGGACATATACATATATATATATATATATACATACATATATATACATACATACATAGCATACATACACATATATACATATACATATATACATATGTAGACACATATATACACTCTATTCATCTTTGGTGTTATACACATTTTCTACAAATAGCCCCTTTGTATCTCTCTAATTGATTTCACTTAAAATCCTTGCAAAGAGGACATTGTAGATTGTGAATGTCTACGTAATTTATTCTTGCCTTTGCCTATATAGATTTGGACATTCATTGAGCTGCCATGGTTTTCATTTTACTTTGATTCCCACCTTCTTTGTAGTCTGCTAAAAAATAGAGGAATTTCATAATAGTAGCTGCATTCTCAACCATTGAGTATTATAGAGAAATTGGGAAATTGTTAGTAAAACATACATGCATATATTTATGCATACATACATATATATAAAGGTGGAAGTAGACATGCATTGATCTTTTCGAAGACTTTAAAATATATTTTCCTTAATCATTTTATCCATGTGTTGCGATGATGTGCATTTTCCTTCATTGCACTTTTTTAATTAAAAAATAACTATAAATATGCTTCCAGGGCTAATAAATATAAAGCTAGGAGAGAGATAAAATTATATCGTACCTAGACCAATCTATATAACAATTCACTTTCCAATTCAAAATCCAAGCTATATGATTTGGCACTCAATATTATAGGCGAATACCCAAAGTATAATATATCTATCAAAAATACATTTACTATGCAACATCGGGAAAACTAATTTCATCTATATAGAGGTGTGTATGTATATGCATGTATATGTTTACATGTATATATCTATGCATATGTACACATATTTGTATGTATATTTTTACATGTATATATGCATGCATATGTGTACATGTATATATACATATACATGTATACATGTATATATATGTCCATATGTTTACATGTATATATGTGTGCATGTTTTACATGGGTATTTTTGCATAAATGATTAATTTATTGTTCATGCCTTTTGAGATTTGCTTATTGTTCCTTTTGATAGCAAGTTGGAGGGTTTAAATACTGGTACGCTACAAAACCTATGAGAAAGTATATGTATATACATGTGTATACATGTGTGTGTGTACATATATATGTATACATGAATATATATATGTATATGTCTACATGTATATATGTATGCATATGCAGACATGTATATATACATGCAAATATATGTATATATGATTATATGTCTATATTTTTACATGTATATATATTTGTATGTTTACATGGGTATTTTGCATAAATGATTAATTTATTGTTCATGTGTCCTGACCTCTGCTGATTGTTCATTTCGATAGTAGGCTAGACAATTTTAAAACTGATGTGTTGCAAAATGTGTGAGAAAGTATATTGATTAAATTTCATTGTCGAAAGAGCATCTCAAATAGGAAGAGATATTATATTTTTGATAAAATTAAGAAGAGTTAACTATAGTTGCCCCAATAGCAATGGGTATAAATCCAAAGATGCACAGTGATAACTACAAATAATAAACAAGGGCCACAAAAATTACTAGTTGCAACCATATTTTTTTGGCGAAAGGAAAAATATTTAACTGTAATTCCTCTAAACCCACATTAAATAGAGGTCCCGTAGCCAATGCGTAGCAATAATATGTGAAAAATGAGGACAACCCCACACATTCCATTGGAAATTTGAGCTACATCACTAATAAATTAATCATCTATTGAAACCACCCATGCAAACATTAGCATAGTGCCACAACCTCCATTGAAAATTCAAGCTACATGACCTGACACTAAATATTGTATAGAGATGGGTATATGCACGATCATCATGGAAACAATAGGCCCTTAAGTGGCAAAAAAATTAGAAAAATCAAAGTTAGTAAACTTAACATAAAAAATTGAATAAGTTATCTATATTATTTCAAAAATATAAAAGAATAGAATATGTAGCAAACTGAATGTAGTTTCTAAACTACTAGGTTTATTTTTTTTAAATCATTTGGTGAAAATTTGAAATTAATGCAGATGTACTTAAATTTAGGAAAAGAAGTAGGCAAGTCTATCTCACCTCACCCTAGCTATATTAAATGATAATATTTTTATATAATATTTTGTAAATGACTCATGTACCGACATGTGATGCATATTTTATAATCTTTTTCCAAGTAAACAATTGATTATGATTTTTTTGTTACAACTTAAAAACATATAAAAAAATTCCATGTTAACCAATTAACTTGGTCAAAAACTTCATGAAATTTAATTTTTTCTTTTAATCCATAGTATGCTAAGATAGAATGTGACACATTTTTGGATTAAAAATGAGCACATTTGAAAAATCCATAGATGTTTTTCAATCAGCTATTGTATTCCAAGACTTTGAATACAATTCAAATAGAAAATGAATAATAAATATTACACCCCAAGATCATAATTTTATATTGTGGAAATTTGATAATCTCCTTTAAAAGCATTTTCTTTCATCAATTTTGGTTAAAAGTCACAACCACATACCCACATACACATACCAACACATATTGCCACCTTTTGGCCCATCATGATCCCACATTACACCAAGATAGAGAATTGTGTATGAGTTTATTCAATCCACCAATGGCCAAAAAAGAAATTTATCTAATTATGTCAATAATGGTTTTATACAACTCTAAACCCTACACACGTGATAGCTACAATTCATGGTAATGGCTGCAACATAAAATATTATATATATATATATATATATGGTAGAGAGATATATATATATATATATATATATATATATATATATATATAGAGAGTATATATATATATATATATATATATATATATATGCAAAATGCCGCAGGGTTAATCGAACATTCAAGCTACATTCTCTTAGACTAAAGATTATAGAAAAATAGACAAATTGTTGCACAACTATTAAGACAACAAGTCTTATTCATAGTTGGACTGACAAAAAACCTGTTGGAAACTTCTAACAAATAAATTGAACAAATACAAAGAGAACCTAGAAAGAATAACACTGAACACTCATGAAACTAACTTTGTATATATGTACGTCTCTATATGTAATAGGTTGGATGGTTTTAAAACTATTGAGCTGCAAAATTAGTAAGTTGTTTTGCATGGGTATTTTGCATAAATGATTAATATACATAGATAATCAAAACAATAGACCAACAACGAAAGAAAGAAGATTTAACTACAATTGCTCCTACGATAATAGGTATAAAGCCAAAGTTGCACAACCATAAATACAAACAATAAACAAGGGCCACAAAAATCACTCAGCCGAACCATATCTTTCTGACAATAGGAAGAAATACATAAATTGTAAAAGAGGTATTAGAATAACACTTAATAGCCAAATATTAGTAAAGCTAACAAAAAAAAATCCACGAAAGGAAGAAGATTTAAATGCAATTTCTCCAATTGCAAAGAGCAGTAATCTCTTTCAAGTCTCGAAAATGGGCATAACGAAAAATATAGAAACATGTAAGAAGAACACATTAACAATAAATTAATCATCTATGCAAAACACCCATGCAAACATCAATATAATTCCACAACCTCCATTAAAAATTCAAGCTACATCACCTGACACTAAATATTATATAGAAATAGAGAAATTGTAAAAAGGGTTATTATAATAACACTAAACAACCACCAAAGCAATTTTATCTCCAATATTTCAATGGTTTCATACAACCCCAAACCCTACAGAGAGATAGCTACAATGCCAAAGATATACGCATATAATCAAAACAATAGACCAATAGTGAAAGAAAGAAGATTTAACTATAATTGTTCGTATGGTAACATGTATAAATCCAAAGTTAGACAACCATAACTACAAAGAATAAACAAGGGCCACAAAAATAACTCAACCCAACCATACCTTTTTGACAATAGGAAGAAGATTTAACTGTAACTTCCCTAAAGCCACATTAAATATAGCTCCTAAACCCATTACGTAGCAATAATCTCTACAAAATGACTACAACCACATACTTCACTAAATATTATAGAGAAATAGAGAAATTGTAGAAGAGGTAGTACAATAGCACTAAGCAACCAAAAATTAGTAACCCTGACCATATTTTTTTGATGAAAAAAAGAAGATTTAACTACAATCTCTCCACCCCCAAAGACCGATAATCTCTTTCAAGTCTCCAAAATGGGTATAACACAAAAGATAGAAACATAAAACAAGAAGAAATTAACATGTTTAAACATTGGAAGGGATCCCGCTTTGGATGTTCTGAATTTAGCCAAAACTAATGCTAATTCCCATTTCAAATTTTCAAAATGAACTTTCAATGAAATTAATGAGTTAAAGATAAAAAATTGGGCCCTTCAAAGCAAATTGGAAGAGCTGGGAGCCAAGATTGCTGCAATTGAAAAGAAAGATGTGGATCGAGGAGATCATGGTCTCAGCAAAGAAACTCGGTACCACACTGACAATAACAAAAAGTTTGAAATTGAGGTTGAGAATATTAGGAACAACATCAAAATTGTCGCAGAGCAAAACAACCAAATGGCTAGACACAACGCCATTATAATTAATGCTATGACTGAGAAATTAGACCGAGCCCAATAGGGGTCTCTGGTGGTGGACCTAGAGGAGACCAATGATGAAAGCCAGGACAAGGATGCTAGCATATCAAAGAGAACCAGAGGCAATATGAAGAGAAAGCCCCCCCCACTCTGAAGATGATTCAAATTTTTAAAAAGGGAGTCCATGACATGTAGAATTTGGAGGCGGAGACGGAGTCTATCCTCAAGACTCTAGGTTAGTTGCGGTTGATTTTTTGTTGTCTGCTCTGCTGGCCTTTTTTGCTTGACCTTTTTGGTCTGTTATGGTTGGTTGTTGTTTGCTCCATCCTTTTCCTTTCTGGCAGCTAGTCTTATCTATTGGACTTTCGTTTCCTTTCCTTCTTTTTGTAAACTTTGTTGTTTCTGGTCCCTGTAAAATGCATTTTACCCTTTATAAAAAACAATACATTAATCATCTATGTGAAGCACCCATGTAAAAATCATTTTGACCCCACAAGATTCATTGAAAATTTGAGCTACATCACCACAAATAGAGAAATTGTAAAACACCTAGTATAATATTACTACATAGCCACCTAAGTAATTTTATCTCCAATATGTTAATGCTTTCATACAAACCTAAACCCTACACACAGATAACTACAATTTTTCCCATGGTAATGGCTGCAGTGCCAAAGATGTACATAGACAACCAAAATAATAGACCAACAGTGTACAAATAACCAACTCTAACCATATTTCTTGATAGAAGAAAGAAGATTTAAGTGAAATTTCTCCACCCATAAAGAACGATAATCTCTTTCAATCTCCAAAATGGGTATACACACATACAACCAAAAAAATAGACCAACAATGAACAAATGACTAACCCTAACATTATTTTTTGACGAAAGAAAGAAGAAATTTGTACAATTTCTCCATCCATAGAGAACGATAATCTCTTTCAAAACTCAAAAATGGGTATAATGCCAAAGATACAAACATATAGTAAGAAGAAATCAACAATAAATAAACCATCTATGTAAACTACCCATGTAAAAGGACTTATAGATTATGGAGCACAACAATTTTCAATTTGGGATAAAATAATTTGCGAAGAACCTGCTATCAAACCAGCGATGGAGCTAAAGGAAATAGTTTTTACAATAGTCTGCTATTAAAACATTTAAGAAGTCATAGGCAACAATTTTTACAATGGCCTAATATGAAACCAATACCACAATGGCTTTTCTGACAATGCAATTTAATCAAAATTGCTCCTATCATGATGGCTGCAATGAGAAAGATACACACAGATAACCTAAACCATAAACCAATGGTGAACAAATTACTAACCCTAAGCATATTTTTTTATGAAAGAAAGAACATTTAACTACAATTCCTCCATCGATACAGAATGATAATCTCTTTCACACCTCCATAATGGGTATAATGCCAAAGATACAAACATTTGACAAGAAGACATAGACAATAAATTAACCATCCATGCAAACTACCCATGTAAAACAACTTACAGATTCCGTAGAACACCAGTTTTCAGTCTGGCATAAGACAGTTTCCAAACACTCTGGTATCAAACCAGTGATGGAGCCGAAGGCAACGATTTTTATTA
>VDFB02350796.1:0-26239 GCA_007258455.2 Sequoia sempervirens | reverse complement strand
AATCAACATCTTCAATATGAAAACACTTCAATTAAATTCTCCTTGAAGATCCACAACATGCTTCAACACCATGTCGGCCAGGAACATGAACATGCAAGAGAAAATCACCAACCACGATCACAACAATCAACGTGGATGTGTAACAAAGATAGAGAATGATATAGAAGCATCCACAAACATTAAGAACCAACAAAGAAGCATCTATATCAACTGAAATAATAGAAATAGCCTCATCTTCAATCAGCAACACTAACTAAAGAAACAAAAAAATTGTTTGAATGAAAATATTCATAACTCGATCAACTCTTCATGTGGATCTCTGAGACTCAATGTGGATAAACTAGATACACTCAAAAACAAACCCTTTAGTCCACAACCTATAATATTCAATGTACAGAACATACCACCATATTGTACATCGCTTTACTACTAACAACCTGCAACTCATTTCTTTAATTTTCTTAATATCCTTGACATATATAGCTTCAAATACATTTATGCTAATAGTGTTGACATCAATGACAACCACATATCAGCAACACAACCACAACATCCAAAAATCTCCCCCTTTGGAATTGATGGCAACACATGATCAGAAAAACACCATCAACGCAACTAACTCTTGACACTTACTCCCCCTTAGATTCTGACTCAATTTCTCCTCAATTCTTCCACAATACTCTTCTCCCATAAGACTCTTCTCTCCAGATAATCACCAGTTTTTCACATGAATATTCTCCCCCTTTAACATTAATGACAAAGAATCTTAAGCTTTGAACCACATATCTAAAGTTTTGATCATCTAACTACTCCTAAGTAGCAGCCACCACAACATCAATCTAAAACAAAATATGTCTATGAAATGCACAGACTCGTGCAATGCATTACTTTGCATCTTAGTTCTAATTAGGAGGGGTAATTACCCCTAACTTCCCTCTGAGATACTCAAAAGTATCCTTAGGAAATGGCTTGGTAAATATGTCTGCAATCTACTCCTTAGTAGGCACATATTCCAATCTGACTTCTTTTTCACTTACTTTCTCCCTCAAGAAATGAAACTTGATAGATATATGTTTTGTCTTTGAATGTAGCGTCGGATTCTTGGAAATGTTAATAGCACTTGAGTTATCACAAAATATAGCTATAGGCTCATTATACACAAGTCTAATATCCTTCAACATTTGTTTCATCTATAGGACTTGATTACAATTGTTAGCAGAAACAATGTATTTGACCTTAGCAATAGACCAGGAAATGGCATTCTACTTCTTGCTTAACCATGAAATTAGCTTCTTACCCAAGAAAAATTCTCCACCACTAGTACTTTTTTCTGTCATTTATATCTCCTACCTAGTCAGCATCATTAAAGACACTCAAGGTAAAGTCATCATCTTTAGGATACCATAGGCCAAGGTCAACAATACCCTTCAAATATCTAAAAATTCTCTTCACAACAGTCACATGAGATTCCTTTGGATTAGCTTGAAATCTTGCAACAATATATACAACATTCATAATATCATGCCTGGTTTGAGTTAGGTACAACAATCCACCAATCATTGATATGTATCTTGTCTGATTTTCTTTCAGAGAATCATCTTTTGTAGTCAACTTGCATCCGGTCACCATGGGTGTACCGACTGGCCTTGAATCTTCCATACCGAACTTCAACAATTCCTTCACATACTTAGGCTAAGATATAAATATCCCTTTGTCTAACTAAGTAATTTGCAATCCTAGAAATAATTTTATCTCACCAATCATTGACATCTCAAATTCATTTTGCATTTCACTAGCAAACTTCATGCACAAAGCATCATCTGCTCCAAAAGTAATGTCATCAACAAAGAATTCAATAATTAGATCTTTATCATCATTCTTGAAATAAAAATTACTATTAGTAGTACCTTTGTTAAATCCAAGCTTCAGCAAATACTTGTTCAATCTTACATGCCATGCTTTAGGGGCTTGCTTGAGTCCATACAATGCTTTCTTCAACTGACACACCATATCTTCCTTATCAGTCAACTGGAATCCATCATGTTTCTCAACATACACTTCTTCCAATTCACCATTTAGAAAAGTTGATTTAACATCCATCTAATAAACTTTGTAGTCCTTGTGAGCAGCATAGGCAAGAAATAATCTTACACCTTCAATTCTAGCAACATGGGAAAAGGTCTCTTCAAAATCAATTCCTTCCATTTGTGAATATCCTTTACATACCAGTCTTGCTTTGCTTCTAATCACTTCACATTGCTCATTCAATTTGTTTCTAAAAACCCATTTAGTTCCAATAACATTCTTATCCTTAGGTATGGGAACAAGAATCCATGTATCATTCTTTTCAATCTATTTCAACTCTTCTTTCATTGCTTCAACCCAATGCTCATCTACACATGCTTCATTCACACTAGTAGGTTTAGTTTTTGAAATCAAGCAATATTCCTCTACAATATTTCTCCTAGTTTGGACACCTTTATTCTTATCACCTATAATCTGATCTTCTGAATGATTCAATCTTACATACCTCAGAGTCTTCTTAGGTTGTTCTTCAACTTCAAGTTCCTTTGATCTATCTTCTATGTTTCCACCATTTTCTCCTTCTTCTTCATTCTCCTGATTTACCGAGTTGATTTGATTTGTAGTCTAATCTTTCTTTCCTTGATTTGTACTATCATTCTTATCATCATATTCATATCCACATGTTTTGGATGGTGTACCTAAGTCTTCATCAACTTTGACATTTTCATTTTCAACCATTTTATTCAATCTTTTATCGTAACACCGGTAGGCCTTGCTCTTAGTAGAATAACCCAAAAAGATACCTTCATCACTTCTAGCATCAAACTTTCCTATGTCTTCATCTCTTTTAATGTAACATTTTCTTCCAAATATCTTGAAGTATTTAACAATAGGCTTTTGACTAGTCCATAGTTCAAAAGAGGTCTTACCAATATCACCTTTGATTTGTACCCGATTGAGTATGTACACAACAGTACTCACAACTTCTCTCCAATAGATATGAGGGATGTTTCCTTCCAACATCATTGTTCTAGCAGCATCTTCAATTGTTTTATTCTTCCTTTCCACAACTCCATTTTGTTGAGGGGTCCACAGTGCAGACAATTGTCTCTTTATTCTATGTTCTTCACAAAAAGAATTAAATTCATCAAAAGTGAATTCACCACCTCTATCTGATCTTAGACATTTAATCTTCAAACCTGTCTTTGTCTCAACTATAGCTTTAAAGATTTTGAACTTTTCCAGTGCTTCAAATTCTCTTAAGAAAGTAACCCATACCATTCTATAATAATCATCAATGAGTAACATAAAATACATGTAACTTTGTAGGCTTCTAACCATAGAGGGACCACATAGATCAGTATGCACAAGCTCTAACAATTCATTTAAACAATGATTTTTACTTTGAAATGAAATTCTAGTTTGCTTTCCCAATTGGCATTCCTTGCATATTGCATTAGTATGTTTCACCAACTAGGTAGATCTCTCATAGCCTTTGTAGAACTTATCTTGACAATATTATCAAAGTTAACATGACAAAATATCCTATGCCATAACCAACTTTCATCAACTTGAGCAATCAAACAACTTTTACTAGCAACACTCAAGTGAAAGATATTAACTTTTGTCTTTGTACCTAATGCAATTACATGTTCGGAACTCAATATTCTAAACTTTCCATCATTGAACTAAATATTATATCCCTTATCAACCATTTGACCAACAATCAAAAGAGTATGCTTCAGGCCTTCGACATACAAAACATCATCAGTATTATGCTTACCATCAAGAGAAATGCATCATCTTCCATGGATCACACCAGTTGTATTATCACTGAATCTCACAACACCACCATCATATTTTTCTAAGCTCACAAACTTACTTTTGTCTCCTATCATATGATGTGAACATCCACTATCAATTACCCATTCATCTTTTTCTTCAACTCAAGCAGCTAGGGCTTTCTCCACACTTGTACAATTAGCAGATTTAATAGATACAGAACTATTTTCCTTGACAGCAATAAATACCCATTCATCATCATCTCTATAAGATTCTTCATTTGTTACACCTTCATCAATAGCATTGTAACATTTTTTCTGAAATCTAGGCTTGTTATGTCTTGGTTTAGGGGCTCTTTCTAGACACCTTGATGCAAAATGACCTATCTTATTTCAAGAAAAACATTTAAGAGGTAATTTTCCTTCATACTTACCTTTTCCTCTCGATACTCTTTTGACAATAAGTGCTTCCTATTCTTCCATCTCTTTTTCTTCTTCTTCAATCTATGTTATTTCATCCTCATACTTGAATGTCTTTCTAGATGAACTCTCACCCAATTCATATCTCTATCTATCTCTTCTGGAAGTAGTAGCCTTGAATGCAGATTCGACCTTAGGAAGGGCATCACCAAATTCACTCAACTCAAAAGCAATCAATTTACCAACCAATGTATCTCTAGTTATGTTTGTTATAATCCTGAGCTCTTCAATAGCGCTAGCTTTGACTTTGTAAGAATCAGGTAGGGATCTAAGCACTTTATCAACAATCTCAGATTCTTCTATCTTTCCACCAGCACATCTAATACCACACACAAGTTCATTCACTCTTTGCATGAAATTATTAATATTCTCATCATCACCCATTCTCAGCCTTTCATATTTCCCTTTCAAACTCTGCAACTTAGCAATATTCACATTATCATCACCTTCATACAAGGTTTCCAACTTTTTCTAGATCTCATAAGCATTCTTTAGATCCATAACATTTGTCATCTCAAAATTAGTCAAAGCACTCAACAAAGCTTCCTTAGCCCGGATATTATACTTAGCATCTTGATCTCAGCAGAAGTAGTAGGACCATCTGTGGAATAACATACTATTACTTTTAATGCTCTAGTAGGGTTCTCCAATACATCTCAAATGGCACTCCATTTGAGTCTTCCACAAAGATTAATTTGTTCCATCAAATCTCAAACTATCCTTCTTGTAACTTGTCATCCTAGATCACCTTAAGTTGTTAAAATTCTTCCAAGGAACTTAGCTCTGATACCAATTTTTGGAAAAGCAAGGGCAGACAACTGAGAGGGGAGGTGAATTACTTGTCCCAAAAATTCAAAACTTATTTAACTTATCAACTTTATTATCAAATTTTATTATTAAGCATGAAAATAGAGATCATCAACACATTAGAAACACACACATAACACCAAGATTTTTTACATGGAAACCCTATTAGGGGAAAAACCATGGTGGAGGTTAGTCCACAAGATTATACCCTATTAAAAGTATAATGAAAATGAAAATATGGGGAATGCACTTGCATTCAGGTGCACTGCCTAGAGCTCACTGCTCAATTACAAAGGAAGACACACTGTCTTACAAATAGATTCATATTAAATCCATCCACAAGGATTTGAACTGATAAAATAGCATCTATTAATGCCTGATCATAGTTCTAGTTAATCGCATGAACAACTCTTCACTCTTCTTCACTTTCCATAATAAAAAACATTTGAAAGGTAACTTACCTCTATATTTTCCAATTCCCTTTTTCAATCTTCTTATAAAATTTGCTTCTATTTCATCAAGATCATCTGGATTGAATTCATCATTCTTATCTATCCTGCTATCCTTAAAAGTAGTATATTTTCTTAAAATATATTGACCAAACTCTCTCAAGTCAAAAGTATTTAAAGCACCAAACAACTGATCTCTATAATAATGATCTAAATCCTAAGCTCGCTCAATAGCAGAGTCTTTAGAACTATAAGATTTAGGAATATTTCTTAATACCTTTTTTACCACCTCATTTTCCTCCAGTTTTACACCAAGTCTATTGATGGAATTGACAAATTCATCCACTCTATGCATGTATCTTACAATATCTTCATCCTCTAACACCCTTAGGGTTTCAAACTTAGTCTTCAAATTCTACATTTTTGCTTGCTTGAAATTATCATCTCCTTCATAGATACTTTCCAACTTCTTCCAGATTTCTTTAGTAAATTTGTATCTCATAACCTTCACAAGTTTTGAATTAGTCAAACCACTCAAAAGAGCATTCCTTGATTTTCCATTTCTCTCATATGCCTTGATCTCATCATCAATTGGAAGACCATTAGTAGGCATGGTATATCCATCTTCAATTGACTTCCAAACTCCAAACCCTAGGGAAACAAGGAAACCTTCCATCTTGGTTTTCCAAAATACATAATTCATCCCATCAAATAAGGGAGCCTCCTTCCTATGCACCATCTGGATCTACCTCAAGTGGTTAAGCTTCTTCAAGGGAACCTTTCTCTAATACCAATTGTTACATGCACAAGACAACTAAGAGGTGGGTTGAATTAGTTGTATACTTAAAACATTCAAACCCTCATTAGCATGAAAACCCTCATTAGACCCTTATCATGCATTAGTAGAATGTAAACATATGAAACAGTAATACGAACACATCCAAACACATAAGAACACTAGATTTACATGGAAAACCCAAGAAGGGAAAACCACAGTGAGGATAAGCTCACTATATAAATGAATTGTGACACCAAATACAATAATCTCACTTTCAAAGGGCTCGCTGCCCAAAAGCAAGAAGGGCTCACTACCAATTGCTCACTTTTAGATTAAAAAGAAGAAAGAATAGAACTATTACAAACAGAACTCCATCTTAGAGCAATAGAATATCTACCACAAAAATTCTATACCATTTGCAACCTTCATCTCATTTCCTTCAGTAACTTTAGGTACACTAAAAATGTAGACACCTTCTGCTCACTGCTTTTAGTAACTTTAGGTACACTAAAATGTAGACAGCTTCTGCTCATTGCTCCTGATAGCCTTAGTCATCAAAGCTTGCACTCACATCACAACACTTGATCACATTTCACACCACACACTTCCTCCAAAACTCTACCTTGCATTTATACCATCCACAATGTTGAAAACATTCTCCAAGGCTGGTTATGCACTTCAAATGTGCAATTACAAAATAGGTCAGCACCAAACACTTTTGTAGTGGAAATAAATGAAGGAAAACAACACCATGGATTAACTAGGACCCAAATATACATCAACATGCTTCACCATTCTTCCACAAATAACAAACAACTTTTTCAATTATCCTTAACATGCCAGGTCATCCAAACATGTATTAACTCCCTTAAACAATTAATTTCACACTTCTCCAAATCCAAAAACAACTCTCAAACTACATAAAATATTGAACCACATTTTGGAATATTCCATCATCGACATATTATCAAATAACACTACTGCAACCACATATAATTGAAGAAATCTTTCATTTTGTGCAACCAAACACACTAGGATAGACATCCAACTTACTAACCAACCTTGTGGAACACCTTAGCACTTGAAACCTCAAAAGAAAGTAGATATAGACAATATAAGCACATCCCCAAATCTAAAAGACAAGAAACCTCGATGCGGAGAAATACAGAGCAATCTTATTTCTCCTAGACATCCTTATTCACAATCCACACACTGGTGAACACAAATTCCTATGCAATACAATCCATAACCTTAAACTCTAGATATATCACCTATGAACACCTTTTATCAACATATCCAAACCACATAAGCATAACTTCAGGACTGAAGAAATGCAGAGCAAAATACAGAACACCTCTTTGTCACATTGTTCTCTCTTTTATTCATTTTTTTAAAAAGGAACTTGGAAATCAAGTGACTATACTATATCTGCAACATTACAGACACCTTCTCATCACAACCATAACATCTAAAGAACCTTTTCAATACCACAAACACTTCCTCAATCATAATCATGCAACCATACTAGAGATAACACCAATAACAACACTAATGTAACACTCTCCAACAAAGGCATTAATGACAGCATAAACATTCTGAAAACTCCATATCTTCAGCAATCTCCCATCTACTCTAGAGGTTGACATCAATGAAAACACTAATTATAAGCCTCCAACATGTTCATCAATGATAATGGCTCTTTGAAGATAGTTGTTTGGGGAAAGGTAAAGGTTTCCTTCATAGATGCTAGAGTACACACTTTGAGATGTATTGTATATATTGTATTTGGAAAGAAACTTAATGTATATGTCTAAAGTGGTTGACTCAATTATTAATGTCACTTTTTATGGGAAAGGGTATAGATTATATACAAGTAAATAGTTCTTTCAAAATGAGTATAAAATGGCACTCTTTATAGGTTGTATGTATCAAATTCATTTGGTTGTTTTAATGTCCTACATCTAAATTAGGATTGTTATGGTTATTTTTGTTTGTTCACTTAAGTGAATAAGGTCTTACTCATTGTTCTATCACTATTGTATTTTGTGAGCATTGTGTGATGAGAAAAAAAATAGAATCACAATTCAACTCTAAAAGCACTAGAGTAGAGAATTTGGACGTCTTACACATTAATGTGTTTGGTCCTAAAGATATTTCATACATAAGTCATACTATTTTTATTCATTAATGATTATTATTGTTGGATGTTGTGGTTGTGTTGTTGATATGTGGTTTTCATTGATGTCAACACTATTAGCATTATTGTATTGAAGGTTGTATATGTTGAGGATATTGAGAAAATTGTTAAAGGAAGAGTTGCAAGTTGCCAGTGGAACATTGAAGGTCATGAAGGTGTTTTGTTCTGTATGTTGAAGATCAGTTGTTGTGGACTAAAGGGTTTATTGTTGAGAGTATCTAGATCATCTACCAGAAGTTTCAGAGGTTTGCATGAAGATTTGATCATGCTATGAACAATTGTGTTCTGACAGTATTTTTGTAGGTTCTATCAGTGTTCTTGGTTGAAATTTAGGTGATTCTAATAATTTTTGTTGCTACGGATATTTCTTTGTTAGTTCTTGTTGTTTTTGGATTATTCTAGATCATTCTTTATTCTTGTTGCACGTCTATGTCAAGATCGGTGTGCTCATGGTCAAAGATTTTTCTCGGTATGTTCAGGATTTCATGTTCTTGGCCAACATGATGGTTGTAACATGTTGCAGATCCTTGAAATTTAAAATTGAATGATTGGCGTGCATGAAGATATTGTTTTAGGTCATATCATAATATTAGCCGACAGTGTTTGATCCACATTGAAAATTTATTTGTAAATTTGGGCCAACATTGTAAATATGTTTTGTAGTTTTCTTCGCTGACGAGGTTGTTGATGTAATTCCATGTTGTGGATATATAAGAGTGATTTTTTGAGTGAATTTTGTGTGCATAGAGAGTGAATGTATGCCAGAGAAAGTGCAGATGTGCAAATAGTGTTCTAATCATTCGATTGCAGAGCAAAGTGAGAAGAAGGTTTTTTGTGCTTAACTGGAACTGTAATCAGGCTTGTTTAGAAGCTATTTTCTCAGTTCATACTCTGTGGATCTTATCCAAATTATTTTTGGGAAGTGATCCCTCTTGTATTTGAGAAGTGAGCTCTAGGTAGTGTGCCTAAATGGATGTGCATTCCCATTATTTTTCATTATACTTTTAACAGGGTATAATATTGTGGACTAACATCCATCGTGGTTTTTCCCCTAACAGGGTTTCCATGTAAAAAATATTGGTGTTCTCTATGTTTCTAATGTGTTGATTGTTTATGGTTTATTAATCATTCATCAGATCTAAGATTAAGTTAAGAAAATTTTGAAAAGTTTAAATATTTTGTGACAATTGATTCACCCCTCTCTCATTTGGTTGTCCTTGTTTTTCCAACAATTGGTATTAGAGAAGGTTCCTCTAAAGAATTTTAAAAGCTTGAGGTGATCCGAGATGGCATCATACAAGAAGGAAAGTCCTAGATTTGATGGAACAAACTACTCATAGTGGAAAGCTAGGATGGAGTGTCATTTGAGGTGTATTGGAGAACCCTTCTAGAAGATTAGAAAGAATCAATATGTTATTTCTCATAATTGTCCTTCCACTGCTGACGAGATTAAAGAAGATGAGAATAATGTCAGAGCTATGGAAGCTTTGTTGAGTGCTCTAACAAATTCAGAAATGACAAATGTGATAGGTTTGAAGACATCTCATGAGATGTGGACGAAGCTGGAAAGTTTGTATGAAGGAGATGTACATGTGAATATGGCTAAGCTACAGAGTTTGAAAGGCAAGTATGAAATTTTGAAAATGGGTGAAGATGAAAATATTTCCTCTTTTATGCAAAGAGTAAATGAAATAGTGATGGGTATTACATGTGTTAGTGGTACCCTGGATGAGGAAGAAAGTGTAGCTAAAGTTCTCATATCATTGCCTCCCTCTTACAAAGCAAAGGCTCATGTAATTGAAGAAACCGGATCATTGACGAACATGACAAGAGATACACTGATTGGTAAAATTGTTGCCTTTGAGTTAAGAAAATTTGGTGAATCTATTCCTAAGAATGAAACTACATTTAAGGCTATTGTATCTGGAAGAAACAAACAAATACTATTCTTTTTCCTTCAAAAGTTATTGTTTCTCTCAAACTAGTTTTGATAATAGTTCCTCCTTGGTTGTTGATATCCTCTTCCTCTATACATATTATAGTTTTTGTCACTGTCATTGTTCTCTATCATCACCTGTGGACACTTGGAAGAAAAATGTCCTAGTCTACTACAATTATAACATACAATAGAAGACTTACTTGGAAACTTAGCTGCTCCCTTCTTTTGCCTCCTTATGAAGTAATCTTTTTCTTTGTTTATCTCACCAAATTCATCATTAGGTTCATATATTTTTTCCTTTCCTCTTTGAGCTACCTTGAAGGTTGCCTCTCTCTTTGATGGTTTATCTTCAATCCTCATTTCATAGGTAGTTAGAGTGCCATGCAACTCATCCTTGGTCAAATTATCCAAGTCTTTCATTTATTCAATTATAGAGATTTTAGAATCAAGCCTCATGGGTAAAGATTTCAATATTTTATGTACAATAGTAGCTTCTTTGATTGTTTCACCAAGTGCCACTATGGTGTTGATAATTTCTTCAACTCAAAGAAAATATTCAGCTATGTTCTCATCTTCTCTCATTTTAAGACTTTAAAATCTTTCCTTGTGAGTTTGAAGCTTATCCTTTTTCATTTTATCATCCCCTTCATAAATATCTTTTAGTTTATCCCATATTTCCTTTGCATTTTTGTAATGCATCAATTTTATGAATTCAGTTTTTGATAATCCACACAATATGGGGTCATAGCTTTTGAATTATTTTCACTATTTTAGCATCTCTATCTATAAGAATAGTTGGAGGTATAGTATATTCATCTCCCATAGATTTCCAAATGTCATATCCCAAAGCACTAAGATATGTCTTCATTCTTAAGCACCAAAAAGTTTAATTAGTTCCATCAAACAATGGTGCCATGATTGATGAGAATCCATAAAATTCTTATTTGGCCATTAGTGCTCTTTTCAAATCTACCTTCTATCAGTTAGACTATATTCGAAGGAACCCACTCTAATACCAATTGTTGAGCACGCGGTGATACTAAGAGGGGAGGGTGAATCAGTATCTATTAATCCTTTACTTTTTAAAATAAAAATAATTATATTAGTTATGCATATGTAATATTTGGCAATTGAGTACAAAATGAGAACACACAATTTATGTGGAAACCCTTTTGGGAGAAAACCATGACAATTTTTCTTATAGATATAAATAATTTCCTTTTTCTTGTAGGCTCCAATCTATTAGAGACTCCAATCTCTTCTTGAAAAATATAGGATTAAACCTTCCCACACAAACTTCAATCTATCCACACCAACTAAGCTCCAACCCAGCTAGAGGCTACAATCTCTTAATTGATAGGATCCAACCTATCAATCTTTCAATTACTTATATAATACTCTCTTTCAGTCAAATCTGATCAACCTTTAAATATTTTCACAATCTTCACAAGTCTAAAAGCTCTAAATCGTTTCAATATTCACAAATTTGATTCAAATTATAGATCCTTCAAGATTCTCACAAGTCTGATTTAAATTTGTAGATCTTGGACCCCGAAACTCAGACCCCAAAATTCCATTTCCCTTTAGTTGTTCCAAACAGCAAAACCCCAATGGCTTTCTGACCTTGTATCCCTAGGTGCTCCAATCAAGGTCCAAACGACCTTCAATTTGAAAACCAGTCTTGACCCACGTGCCTAAATTTGTCCCTCTACTATATAAGCCTCTTAAACCATCAACATTTGAAGCCGAAAGAAACCACCCAGGTTGCCCCACCCTGTTCGCCCTTTAAACAACATTCCTGCCAAGGAAGTTCGGCCCCCTGGGCCTAGATTGTCCAAAATCCCCCCAGTAAATTGCTAACGATATTTTGAAGTAAAAGTTTGATTTTATGAGTGATATATCATCTAATTGGACTTCTTCCACGAGTATTTTGACTAACATCTGTATTTTCATGATTGGTTATTCTCATTTTTCCTTTGTCTACAAGATATATGGAACCGAGTGCAAGACCCTAAGGGGCAGCTATGAAGAAAGACAAGGGAAGAAACCAGGCAAGGTTCCTCGTGGGAAAGAGGACAAAGACCAAATGAAGTACCAGTTCCAGGGGGAGCCTCTGCACTCAAAAATCATTACAGACTAGAAGGAAATTACACATACCAATATTGGCCATGTCAATATTGATGAATTCAAACAAAGGGTCAGGATCCATTCTAAGACCGACAATGCAAGACTGATTAGAAGCAGTGGAATTACTAAGGTTGCAGGTTTTCCACCATCCCTTGTTGCTCTTGAGTTGGTCATGGCTTGCAGGCAGGCGTATCAGCCACAGACACAGACAATAGTTGACAGAGATGGAAACATCCTTGCTGATATGTCAGGTGAAGCAATAACAAATACTTGTCACATCCCTACCTTCGGAACAATGGAGCTTCCAACCATTGCAAAATGTAAATCAACGTGGGACAAGGACCCGAGTGGTTGTAAGAAACTTATAAACCAATATTGGCTCAAAGAGAAGAGGGGCAGCATCGCGAAGATTCCCCAAGAGCTCTTTCGTAGTGACTTTCACGAGGACTACCATGACTTGGTCACCATGCTGAGTAGAGTAATGGTCCTTTCCACTGCAGCATACTTTCTGTTATGCCTTGCATAACCACCCCATTTTATTCTGGAACAAAATGGGTCCCCCTTTTTCTTTTCTTTTTTTCTTCTTTAGTTATTTTCTTTGCTCTTGGGAGTTCTTTTGTTTTCCTCCTGAGTTTGTCTTCTTTGTTTTGTCAAATTTTGGTTTTGTCTCAGCTTGAGCTGGTTTTCTTCTTGCTGGAAATTGAATGAAATAATCACAAGCAATAGTGGATTTTATTATAATATGTTTTATTTTCTTATGAGGACTAATGCAGACCTTGTTTCATGGGATTAGATCGTGTACAGGATGATATTTGTCAAGGGACCTCAGTTGGAAAGCATTCCCCAATCCAGTTTGGCACAAAATTCCTCTAAGAAGAAAGTCGGCAAGACCTTGCAGTTGTCTTGCCGACTACCAGTACATTTTGTCCATTGGAGGCTCACTGTTCACCCAAACATTCCTGTCGTTGTGGGTTTTTATGTGTCTCGCCAAAGGAAGTTGCACTCGGTGAAGGGTTTTTAGTGTCGGAAAGAAGTCTCACCGACAAGGTGGACTCTTAGAAAAATGAAACGACATCGGCATAGCGGTTTGGGCTCACTGAGGGGTCTCAGCGACCAAGTGATATCTCGCCGAAAGGGATAACTTCATAGCAGAGTTGTGCTTTCGCAGTAAGGTCCTGCCGACTATGAAAGGTCTCCCTGAAGTAAAGTAAACCCCTGCAAAAGGAGGAGACTTCGCTGAGATGTCTCGGCAAAAGAAGGAAGTCTCCCCGATCATTGGGCAAGACTAGTGTCACCAAAGGATAAAGAGCTTGGCATAATCTCTTGCCGACCCAAAGGAGTCTTACCGAAAGTTTTGAGCTCAGGCGGAGGATTTGTGTTCGGCATGAGGTCTAGCCAAAAGAGAAAAGTCTCGCCGAAAGGGGATTCTCCCTTCAGTGTAATGTTTGGGGCTCACCAAAAGGTCTTGCCGACAAGGCGGAGTCTTGCCGAAATAGGGTATGGGCCCGGAGAAATTTTTGCACTCGGCGAAGGAGGCTTGTCTCCCCGAAATGAAATATGATCGCCAAAAGGTAATGCCTTCGACGAAAGGTCTCACCGATGGTTGTGAGTCTCAGCGACAGGATGGTAACATCAGTAAGAGGTATCACCGACAGATGAGGCTCTTATTGACAATTATTCACAGGGGCTCTCGGGGAGGTATTCGCCAGGAGGTCTCCCCGACAAAAGAAGGTCCCACCAAAAGTTTGAGCTCGGCGATAATTTTTCCTTTGGCAGGAGGTTTGGATGATTAGCATGGGTCTCGCCGAAGGGTCAGCCTTCAGTGTAACATGGCGAGCTCGGGGAAAGTGTTTTGCGTTCACCAAGAGGTCTCACCAATCGAAGGAAGTCTTGGTGACAATGGTTAGCATCGCTGAAAGATAAAACCTTCAGCATGATGTCTGGCCGAAGAAATGATGTCTCAATGAAATGGAGCGGCATCAGGCCGAGGGTTCATGGTTTGGCGTAGCATCTTGCCGATACAGTGAGGTCTCGCCAAAGGTTGTTTGTCTCACCGAAGAAGTAAGATGAGCCCAAAGAAAGATTTATGTTCAGCATAAGGTCTCCCCAACCACAGAAATTCTTGCCGACATGAAGGAGCTCGCAGAAAGTAGGCTCTCGCCAAAAGAAATTGGAACTCGAAAGGATCTCGCCGAGAGGTATTGCCTTCGATGAAAGGTCTCACCAAAAGGGAAAGGTCTCGCTGACCTAGAGATGTCTCGATGATGGGGTGTGAGTTTGGGGTAAGGTCTCCCCAGAACAAAGAAGTCTCCCCGAGATGGAATATGCTTGCCGAGAGAAGAGGGGATCGAAATAAGGTCTTGACGACTGTCTTATCTCCTGCCAATAGTGATGGATTTACCAATACAAGGGGATATCGGTCTAACCAAGGGGAGCTCACCATGACCTTTTTCTGATTGAGAGGTCTTTCCAAAAGGAAAAGGAACTCGAGCCCGGAGAATAAGGAGGAGATCGAGGAGACTCCGAGTAAAAGATCTGCGCTCGCCAGGATGTCCCACCGACTTGAAGAAATCTTGCCGATACAGAATGAGCTCGGGGTGAAAGGTCTGGCCTCACTATGATGTCCTGCCGATAAGCAAGGTCTCAGCGATAGAAAAATGATATCAGTGTGACTAGTGGAGCTCGTTGTGACTTCTGATCAACACCGGTTGTCTTGCCGATGGTTTTTGTGGTGTCGATATGACTTACGTAGCTCAATGGAAGGTCTTGTCGACTATCTTATGCTACACTGATAGCTTCCAGAAGAGACATAATCGCATTGGGGAGACATGATTAGTGTCTCATCGACATGCAATTCCATTCAAATGACCTTTGACCACCTAAAATTCTTGCATGGCATATGTGTACCAATCAGGAGGAGCTAAGAAGGTGGACCAGCGACAATTTGACTAATTGACTACCACCTTGAAGAAGATCAACAGGATGCAACTGACATGGACTCCTTCTAAGATCAAATGGCAATGGATCAGCTTGGGTGATGATGTTCAGACCTAAAGGGAGGCCCGATGATGCTTCCAGAAGATGTTCAACGTGTAGAAAGGTCTAGAACATGAAGGAGGTTGAAGGAAAGAAGCAACCATGACTCACAGGGATAGCTATAGTGACCACTAGCAGGGGCAGATCGGTATTAATGGAAAAATGTTTTAAAGCATTCAAGGCAGTCCTTTGAAGGAGTTGAAAGATAGACACAGATACCAAGAGTAAATGTTATGGCTACAAAAGATCTAAAGGCTTCTCTTGAGGTCAATCCATCACCGACATGGATAGCAGGGCTTCACATTGAAGGCAACATTGAATCTCTTCAAAAAGATATGAGAGTCGACCCTCCTGAAAGTAGATATTTTGGTAAACCTTAAGACAGGGGGACAGCACATTCTTTTTGGTACATTCTGTATATATGGCATTCTTGCCTCTTTGCAAAGGGTTAGAAGGGTTAGAAGAGAAGAGAGTTAGAGAAAATTAGCAAAAATAGAATAGGAATTTTCTAAAGTTAGAGGAGATAGAACTGCATCCTGATTCTTTGTAATGGGAGCTTCTTTTGTCTTCTTGGTTAGCAGTTAGATCCAGTAGGAACCAATAATGTATCTTTTTAGTTTTCTTAGTATAAATGGAAACAATTTGGAGTCATAGATTTTCTATACACTGGTGATTGTGCTAGCTTTGTAAGTGTTGCTTATCTGTTTCACTAACAGTAGAAGCAACTAGATCTTAATCTACTTCAGATTGTGTTTCAAAATGGTGTTTGTCTTAAGTTAATCATTTGATTTGTGAAGCCTTCAAGGAATGGAATGTTATTTTTTTGTTTTATTTAAAATGGTAACTAGTACTCTGTTGTAGAAATCAGCACTGTGAATGAATGCAACTGTGTGTTAATCACAAGTTAATTTTGTTCTTTAGTTTTAGTTTACAATTCCTTGAAGGATAACAAGTCTGGTTAAGATAGGTGAATTATCATTCTTTTCAGTACCAAAGCCCTGATCTATCTTTTGTTGTTTCTTTAAAACCCTAGTTAGAGTAGGTTTAAATTCATGCTTGATCTTAGAACAATCCAGAAGCTGAACACCAGCAGGCCCCTTGAACATTACTATTACATTGACCACAGAGGGCAACATCAGCACAGTTGAGAACCAACTACAAAGACCTTGGGAGCTTAGATATCTATGTGTTATCTTTCTCTTTTAGGAGAAACAGAATAACAGTATTTTGTTTAACTATTGTTGTGCCATTTCCACCATCAACACTTTCAAGAGTGGATGGTCTACTTTGTAGAGAAAATTCTCCACAGGCAGGAGGATGTTACCACAAAATCCTAATTCTACTAGGAGGTATAATAAGCGACTGCTTCCACAAGCAGTTCATAAATGTAAAGAAGACCTCCAAATTCTACATGACCTCCTATCTTGTTTACTCGTTGGCCAAGTGGAGGTAGTATAGTGGATTGTTCAAGGTACCTGATGAGGAACCAGGTTGAGCAATGAAGGTCTATGATAGATACCCCCAGCTCCAGTTCAAAAATTCTAAGTAGTATTGCAGAGTAAATGACACCTTCGTGGGTCACATTATCAAATTACTTGAGGGATATTTTGAAAGGAGGGTCTCTCACAGTGCTTGAGCGTTCTTGAAACAGTACACCTTCTTGCTCATTCAGTACCCCAAGTTCACCTACATTTGTGCCCAAGGTTACATAGAGAGGCCGAATAAGCTACCCCAATACCCCAACAACCAGATTATACTGTTAGAGCTCTCTTGGAAACTGAAACATGTACATTCGATCCTCAACAATAGGCATTTGGTAGGGATCCCTTATCCCTTAACTTTCGGCCAAGGTATGTACAAATTGCAAACATCCCAGTGTGCTAGGAATTTTGAAAAGGAACTAGTAGAATATCATTTTTTCCTACACACTGCTCACCCACGAATGGACCTGTATGGGAACGTAAGGAAGGAACTTGGACCAGGGCACGCCCATTTGCATCATGTAGAAGATTTATGGGAAAATTTCCAAGATGATAAGGAGGTATGCACAAGGCATTATATGTGAATGACCACGTACTTTGTAAGAAGAGTGAATTTTTTTCCCATACCTGACTAGGTTGAAGAAGATGAAAGTATCGTAATGGACCTCAAGTACAGTGCAATCACCAACTTTCCAATATCAGTGATAGATTGGGATGAGCAAGATTTCGATGACCTCGACATTCTAACCAAGCCAGTCGAGGCTCACACCAAGGAATGGGTCAATGGACAAGTAACCTAATTAAAGCAATAAGGGGTTGTCTTAACATATGAAGGGCTCAAGAGTGAACCCAGTTCCATAGATGATGTTGCTACTACAACCTCAATAGGAGAAACATCCAAGTCTCCTCCACCCACAAGATCAAGGAAAAGGAAGGAAGTTGAGGAGCAGCCTAATCCTAAAGTATATACAAGGAAGGATTTGGAAGATTTTCCCTCAAAGAAACATAAAAGAATAAGGAACATTGCGTGACTTCCTACGATTTAGGAGGACCCCCTTCATGATGGTGAAGAAGGGGAGATAGATCAGCCAAAATCTCCACCTACTGCCCCTGATTCTACCACCCTTCCATCCATTTCCCAAGCCATGATTTCCACATCCCCACCTATAGTGGAAATCTTGGTTCACCTTGCCTCTTCTCCACCTATCGGGCAGGTTGTGATGATCGACTCCTCCTCTACCACAACTTCCCCACTTTCCTCTGCCTCCATGTCTCCCACCACATCACTTCCACTGGCTACATCAACAATACCAATTCCAGCGCTCATGCTGCCAGAGGCATTCTCACGACACATGCAAAATGTCCCCTCAAAGATTTCCCAAATATTTTTGGATCCCACCATCCAAGCTGCCTTAGCGTAGGTCCTCGCCAATGCTCCACCCTCAAAACCTCCAATAGGACCACCAATGATGGAATCCACAATGAAAATATTTGAGGAATGGGAGAGGGGGGAGATGGAAACTTTGAAAGCGTTGGAGGAGGAAGCGGACAAGTATCATGAGCATCCTAAGTATGAGTATCGACAAATTGATAAGGTGGTCCATGAAGAAGAAGAAATGGGGTATTCTAAAAGTGGAGACTAGGAGGAGGGTGTCGGTGGTAGAGTAATTGTGTGAACCTTTGATCCATAATTTGAAGAAGAGCTAGTCAAGAAACTAGGGATGTTGGGGAAGAAGTCAAAGGTCACCTCCTCAAGAGGAAGGGCAAGAGGGTGACAAGACAGAAGAAAATGTGACACCTCCTCATAGGAAGGAGGATAACATAGAAGAGGAGACTCCTAAAGGTGAAGGTCAAGATGAAAAAATCTTGAAACCTAACGCTTCAAGGAGCATGAGCATGAGAGTGAGTGGATTTGGTGGGTATACCCTTTGTGACTTTCTTCCTCTCAACCACTGAAAGATGTGACACCTCCTCATAGGCAGGAGGATAACATAGAAGAGGACAGACCTGAAGGTGAAGGTCAAGATGAAAAAATCCTCAAAACTAAACTTCCCAAGGAGCATGAGCATGAGAGTGAGTCGGGTGACAAAAGAGAAGAGGAGGCTGAGAGGGAAGAAAGTCGCAAAGGGTGCCTACCCACCAAATCCCCAATCAAACGCATAACATTCATCCAAGATTCTGATGAAGATAAAGATGTGAAGGAAGAGGAAGAGGCTCCTAAGGAAAAGGAGATTGAAATTAGAAAATATGAAGAAGAAGGTGATCATAACTCACCTAGGGAAAAGGATCAGATGCCTGAATGGATGGAGAAGCAACTTGAGGAGAGGGCTCCCACCCTGAACAATCCGAGAATGAGACTAGAAGCTATCTTAGCTAGGGCACAGATCACTGCCAAAAAGGAGAAAAATCCCAAAGTCAGATCCAAAGTGACAATGAATGTTTCTGGATCTAGGACTTTCCAGGTGGTAACACCAATAGTGGGGTGGAAGGAATAAGATATACTGTCTCTACCAATTATTTGGGAACAACTACTAGGGAGCAAAAGGTAGAGCACCTCTTGGAATTTGTTGCCATAGTGGTACACCTTATACAACAAGACAAAGATTCAAAAGAAGAGCTAAAGGAACAAGTAGCTAACTTGACAGCATACATTCAACAAAATTCCTAGATCTCCAATAGTCTTTGAGAGTATGAGAAAACTTTCATTGATTTCCCCAGAGTTGTGAGGTCCACCTGCAATTCAAGATTGAGGCTATTCTCAAGCTTCCAAGTGCAATGTGGTGCATTTGTATTCAAAAGTGGGATGATCATTGGTCAGATGGATGTAAAGGGATAAATTTGAGAACAGAAAGAAAGGTTGAGAAGGTTTTGGTCAAAGTGATCCAATATTGAATGGGCTTAAGAAAAATCACAAACAGACATACCTTAAGCTAATGACAGACTATGAGAGATTCCTAATTGCAAATGGACCTGTGATAGATAAAAGCCCAACTTTTAGAAAAAGGATGAGGATGACGGACTGTTAGGAGGAGATAAATGTATTTCATTAGAGTTTTTCCTACCATGCCTTGCCTAGTTAGAACTATTCAAGGACCACACTACCAAGTATGACGAAGACTGGGAAAGGCTTATAGACAACTCCAAGGAGTGGAGTTATCAATTGCTACAATCTGAGATTTTGGAGGTTGACAAGCTCCATCTGATAATTCTGAAGTTCATGGAATATGTAGCTTTGAAGAAGCAAGAAGGAAACCCTATTATTAATGAAGAATTCCTGACAGAGTAGCTACAACAAAAGGGAAATCAGCAAAAGACAAAACTACTACAATGTTGTCACTAGAGGACAAAATAGGGATAAAGACAAAGTTGTATTTTAAATTGAAATATATTATGGGGTAGGTAGAACCCTAACTTGTAGTGAATCTTGGCCATTCATTCTACTTTTTGGACACTATAAATAGGGGGTCTCCTCTCATTTTCAAGAGAGATTTGAGTTGTTTTAATGACATGTTGCAGAAATTTCTAATGAAAACACATTGAATTGGTGCATTTTCTGAGTTTCTATACATGTTTCATGACTCAATCTCTCATAGTTAGATCCTCTAGTTAATTTTACATTGTTTTTTCAATTGGTTTCAGATTGCTTAGATAGGTTTAGTGATGTTGTTTTGTGATTATAGAAATTTTTGATGTGTTGATGCCTTCCAGTCCATAATTTTTGCTATTTGTTGTTGGTAAATGGTCATGTAAAATTAATCTAGGCTGAAACCTAAAGTTGCTCTAAATTTTTATCTTTATTCATGCATGTATGTGGTGGATGAATGGTGAAATATCTCCAGACCTTAGAAGATAGCACAAATTTCATGAGACTATGATTATTTCTGGTTAAGTGGAACTTTGTTTGAAGGAAGTTATCCATAGAAGGAACTCCATGATTATTGGTCATAGTTAGTTGTAGATCTAGGAACCTTTCCTCTTCCCTGCTCTTTTTCCTTTTTTTTAGTAGTAACCTAAGCTAAGGTTCATTGCACATTGTAAATTCAAAACTTAAAGAAAACACTGGAGTTTCAGATTGTTGTTTGAACCTACAACAAAGTGCACCTTAACTTCCATCTCAAAAACTTTAGACTCTAAGATCTACTTCGCATCCAGCTACGTAATTTTTCCCTATGATTACCAACAAAATCACGTCAAATATCAACTAAGGAATTACATGCAATTCATGACCTAACACCCAAGAGACCTTGGGGTGATTTTCAGCAACTTGTTTTTGGAAGTCTCCTTTCAAGAGAGGTAGTGCATTCATGTACTGCTTGTGTTGAGAAAGTGTGCAAAAACACCCATCAACACAATTGACCCATAATTACACAACAAATATAAAATAATAACAAATCCTAGTACAACATACAAGAGAAATGCAACAATTCATTCTACAATTCAATCATAGCCAAGTTATTGAAAAACACCCAACCCAACTTATACTGTATGTAACTCCTTCCTTGCATTTTACACCCTTAACCTGAGAATGGGATTTTGAAATAGATTTAGGAAGACCTTTCTTCTTTCTTTGAATAATAGTTCAAGACACCCCATTATCTAACTCCTTTGATTTTGGAGAAAGGGATGAGTCCTCAACCAACACCTCCACCAAGGTAATATGCTTCACAAAGTCTACAAACTAAGCAAGAGAAATAATCCTTCCACAACCCACCAACAAGTCAATGGGATCAAATACAAGAGAAGCCTAAATCGGATCACAAGGTGAAGTCTTATCGAGGAGCAAAAAAATTTCTTGAATTGCACTAACTCTAAGGGAAGCCACCTTGGGAGAAGCCTCCAAGATCACAACATGATCCACTAACAAGGGTGGAAAAAGGAGACACGTCCACAAAAGAATCAAGAATAACATAAACATCCACAATCGAATGATTCGGGAGGGAATTCATCCACCATGTAATAAAGTCCAAAATCATGTAGCAAGAACCAAGACAACTAGAAGCAAGATGTCCAGTAGTGAAGATTTTCTACACTAGAACAATAGGCTCTCGTAATCAAGTGGTTGAGTCCATCATCTATCTTCAACCATTAATACATCACTGTGAAGAAACTTAGAAATTTTGATGTCCACCAAAATACGAGAAAAGGTAGAGTAACCTATGTTGGACATGGTTGAATCCACCTTCAAAATTTGACCAATAGCATTGTTGATATCCTCAAAGAAAAAATCTTCCCAAAATTAGAGAGGAAGATTAAGCACCTTCGCCCAAACTAACATAATATTGAGTGATTCAATCATAAGGTTGAAAGAATGGAACCAGCATTTTAGAAAGAGAATGCTTACCCCACATCCAAGCATGACCATATAGCACTATCTCCAAGTCCTTCAAAGTTTGAAACCCTATGATAAAAAATCATTGGCACAAGGAAAAATCTAGACTATACCATTAGTGAAAGGCCTCCAAGAATCCAAAACCAACTTATGCAGTTCAAAAGAGAAAACCAAAAGCAATTAAATCTATACATTAGAATTCAATGAGAATAATAAAACTCATTTTCAACCACATATTTTCCACAATGATGACACATGGTTATATTGAGAGGGGGATGAATTATTATAACAACACTCTTTAGCATTTTTAAACTTTAATCAGCCACAACAATAACACACTTGCAAGATCTAGCAATTAGAACACATGATTTATGAGGAAACCTTTGTGGAAGAAAACCATGGAAAAAAAATTCTTATATATATATATAGATCTTCTTGTAGGCACCAACATACTTTTACAATCTTCTTTTATAGGCACCAATCCCCACAACTGCGCATCAACTCAACAAGAGACACTGATCTCTTCTTTGATAGGCACCAACCTTCAAATTCTTCAATGGATGATAATTGTTGAACACCTAGAATACTGAGAGGGGGGGTGAATCAGTATTCCATTAAACCATTTAATCATAATCCATCCAATTATCAACACATATCTAACTGAAACAATGAAAGAAAGCATGAAATAACCACAATCTCACATGAAACATGAACACTAGGATTTTTACCTAGGAAACTCAAAAAGGTAAAAACCATGGTGAGTATTAGCTCACAATATATTATAACCAGTTATAAGAAATTACAGAGGCTCACTGCCAACACACATTGTCCAATAAGGCTCACATCCAAAGATAGATACAAAAAAAAAATGGCTACACAACTAGGATGTGAACTGTTATAAAATGCACCTTCATTTTGCTAGATTCAATTCCTTTGAAGCTCAATATAATGACTCTATCCACTTTCTCAAATACAAAACAAAAGACACTGCTTTTCTTTACATTGGCTCAAAATTCACAATAGATCTACTCATATTCGGATCACACACATGCAAATTTGCATGTTTTCATCTCATCACATGTCATCTCTCATCCTACAATCTCAAAAATGTCTTACATATATACCCAATACATCTACATACATCAATTAGGTCAGCCTAATTAGATGTAGCCCTATATTAATTTAAAATTTCCTTATCGGCTCCACACTTGAATCAAAAACATATTCACACTCAAACAAAATGTGCAACACTTAATTTAGGTTGGAATGGACCTAAAATAGATCTCATTAACATTTTTAGTACATATTTAATCTCCACGACATATATCAAACATTAGGTCAATCAAGAATTAGACCTAATCACAAAATAATCCAACTAATCAGCCACCAACTATCCATCTGATCATATAATCACGTTCCATCTAGAATATATAGTGTGTTGACACCTATAAACAATCTCCCAAAATTGAAAAGTCTTATTCCAATCACTGAAATAACACGGACCGGCTTACCCATTTACACTATATAAATCCAAAACTGCATGTCGAACTACTGTCACTTATAAATTTCAAATTGTACATCCAAAATAGCTGAAATATTGATCATGGATGCACATAATAGTCAGGAATAACATATTATAAACTCATAAGTAGATCTTATTACATGAGCAATTCCAGACCACAATACTAGATTAAGATATCTCCATTTTGTTCAATGGATTAGAGTAGCTATCAACAATCAATGTTGGCATTAATGACAAAACATTAAAGGGTTCCTTCTTCATTCTCTCAAAAATCTCTTCCTTTTTCATTGATGGTAACATGTGCCAAAAATGAATCTCCAAAACTCAAAACATACACCACACCATCTCACCATCTCCCAAACATACCTTCAAAAACTTCAAACATACATCATCTCTCCCTTCATCTGACTTCCCCAATCATCTACGTCATCAAACTTCTCCAAAAAAAATTCCCATCACCAAATGAACCTAACTTCTCCTAACTTCTCTCATCAAAATTCTCCCCCTTTGACATCAAGGACAAAGGGTGTGTCAGTAACGCACATGTAAGCTCCAAAATTGATGCATATGTATGGGTGATTAATCTGAATGAAATGTATTGACTCCCCCTCAAGGAGTTATCCCAAAAATTTGATCCGACCATATGTACAATGAAAAACTGAATGAAAAGGAAACAATAAAAGAATGTACAAGTGAAATATATTCAACTTGAGGAGGAGGCACCTTCAATCTCCTTAAGAATTTCTTTCCAAGCATACTTCCCTTCATTCCAAGTCTTTTTGGCTACAGCAAGTGATTTATACATTGATTCTAGTTCAATTATGCTCTTTTATCTGTCTTTCAAAGTACTTGAATTTGGATTTATCTTTACAATCTTTTCATCTTCAGCTAGAGCACTTGACACTAGTATATGATTGGTCTTCACAAAGTCCCCAAACTATCCAAATCTCCTTATAATGTCTTCTTTCTATCGTTGTAAAGTGAAAAAAAAATTCTATAGATCTGTAATGGCAATCCAAGAGGTATAATCTTTGTCTTGTGCTAGGTCATAGGCTCTAGAGGCATTATATATTTGTGAATCGATAGATTCCATTAAGTCCTTAATGCCTTGAGTAGCATCCAACCACCTCATGCAATACAAAAACAAAGTTTTGGCCTCATCCTCACATTCTTGCACTTCTTTCAGACATTCATCCTATTTGCTGTGCAGACGCACATCTATCTTGCATCTCTAGAATTTTTTTCTTAGCAAACCTTGATTCAACATATTTTTTAGTCTGCTCCTTCAAACCGAAGGCATACTCCTTAAGTGAATCTACTAGAAACTTGATATTTTCAACAGGAGTGTTGAACATCTGGAATACTAAGAGTGGGGGGTGAATCAGTATTCCATAAAACCATTCAAATAAAATCCATATAACCATTATCACAATTCTTACACAATTGGCAAGAGAGAACAGAGAACCAAATCAAAGCAACCATACACATCAACACCAAGATTTTTATGTGTAAAACCCAAATAGGAAAAAATCGTGGTGAGGGTTAACTCACAATATATTATATCTGGATACAAAATATTGTAAGGCTCACTACCAGGACTCACTGTCCTTAAAAGGCTCACTTCCCGAATACAAAAGATGGTTGACCGCCAAGATACAAAGATGGTGGCTCACTTCCAAGAGATTGAACCGATAGGATACACCTTTAATGTGCAGGGTTTAGTTCCAATGAAGCTCAAAATATGAAGTATTTTCTTACACAGTAATCGCTCAACAAACCTGTATTGATCCACAATTGATAAATCATTTAGGCTCGAACCTTTCTTCCATATACTTTTCTTCTCCACACTTTCTTCTCCTTCTTTGCTCTTTTCTTGCTCTCTCATCTCATTCCTCAAAACATCTTATATATATATATAAGTATATATTAATCATCAATTAGGTCGACCTAATTAGATGAAAACAAAATAATCAAAACTCTCTTTGTCAACACAAGAAGATATTTTATCCATGTAATGCATTGTACCAAGTTGGTTGGCATCCATAAAACACAACTAGTCTCCACAAAGTATTGCATACGTTGAGTCAGCCAAGACTAGAACACAATTCTCCAAACCAAAAAATAGTCCTCAAAGCAAACACCTTCCATATTTGATAACACATTAATTTACCATCATACCACCAGCATAGAGACTATCAACCAAAACACAGCATAAGAATATTCACCTTAATAGAATGTGGATTTTCCCACACAATATGCCAAGCAAGGAACAACAATAGAATATAGAG
>VDFB02350794.1:0-47610 GCA_007258455.2 Sequoia sempervirens | reverse complement strand
CCGATCCATCAAATTCCAATCATGAATATGATCAGAAGCCCATTTAGCCAAACAATCAACAACACCATTCCATTCTCTAGGAATATGAATGAAAGTAACAAACTCCAAAGAAGCGTAGAGGTTGAGAATCTGTTCAACAATCAAAGCCAAATGCCATCTAACATCATCTAAATGTTGCCTATTCAACAAGTTCACCACTACCTGGGAGTCAGACTCACATATGATCCTTCGCCACCCCAATTGACTTCCACGCTCCACCACCAATAAAATGGCCTGAGCCTCCATCAAATTATTAGTATGAAGACCCTTATAAACAAAGAAGATAAATTGAACATCTCTAGAGCTATCCCGACCAATGCCACCAATTCCAACATGACCAGGGTGTCCTTGAGAAGAGCCATCCATGTTGATTTTTAAGACTCCCTGAGGTGTAGGAGACCATCGCCCCTCCCTATTTACCTTCAGAGTAGGATGTCTATATCTATTGCGCATCAGTTGCCATTGCTAAGGAGGAAGCTAAAGACAATTACAACAACCAACATCACAAGGATCCACTATTTCTGATAGATCACACTTGGCCGCAACAGTTTCTCCTAAAAAATGCAGAATTTTCCACCACAAGTGGGGGGCCACCAACATCACATCTTGAAAAATCTGATGATTCATTTCCAACCAAAGCTTCCAGATAATAAAGGATGGGCCAAGAGCCCAAGCAACTTGAAGAGAGGAAGTAGAAATAGGGTCCCTACCCCACCAATCCACAAACTCAACCCATGAGGAAACATGCAAATAGGGCATGTTCCACACCCTCCACCAAAAATGCCAAATCTCCCTAGCATAGGAACATTGGAAGAAGAGATGAGAGACACTCTCCTCACAGTTATGACACAAAACACACATTGAAGGGCCTTGGAAACCATGTTTACACAAATTATCCCAAGTAAGGCACCGGTTTTGAGCCACTAACCACATGAAAAAATTGCACTTGGGCTATGATAACTTATGCCAAACATGCTTCCACCAAGGGACCGCAATATCCCCAAACAACTACCTACCAAGTTGCTTATAACCAGCAGACACAAAGTACTTCCTAGAAAAATTAGTACCATCCCAAGCCAAGACATCAGGCCCCCTCAAATAATTACAATCACGAGAAGCTAGAAGTTGAACCAGCTCATGCCTATCCCCCTTAGAGCCCCTAAGTGGCCACTCATAAGGATGCTTCCAACGAAAGCTTACAACCGATCCACAATGTTGTGCAACCTTATAATGCTCAACGGTATCCTAGCCAGCCGCAATAAAAACATCACAAAGGGACTGGAGGTGAGGAAAAGTAGAGAGAATAGGTGGGTGACCATCCCAAGAATCTAACCAAAATAGAGCCTATGACCCCGAATGACATATCCAAAAAAGTGCATGCTTAATCAAATGAGCCCCTACTTTCAAAGTATGCCAAATCATAAAACCACTCCCCTCTAGAGGACAACGAGGAACCTCAAAATATGCAACACCCCTAAGATACTTATGGTTGAGAATATGAGCCCATAACTGACGTTTATTGGTACACCAACACTAGTAAAGCTTAGTAGCAAGAACTTGCCCGTTCAAAATAGCAGAGCATAAACCAAGACCACCCTCCTGATTTGGCCTACACACAGATTCCTACTTAACAAGGCTCCACTTAGAAGACAACAAGCTACCATTCCAAATAAATTGACGTTTTAGAGCATCAAATTCCTGAAGGAAATACATAGGGGCTGCTTGAACAAAGCATCTATAGATAGGAAGGGCCTGGATATCAGACTTGAGAAGAGTCACTCTAGCCGTAGTAGACAACCACTGATGAGTCCAATGAGTGACCTTTCGCCGCACCTTATCCAACAAAATTTTCCAAGAGGACCAGGGTTGATGACCAACCACAGGAGGAATACCCAAATAGACAAAGGGAAGAGACCTATTTGAAACTACAGAATAGTCGCAATCCGTCATTGGATAGCCTGAGGAGTATTAAAGAAGAAAATGGAAGACTTATGCTCATTGACTTTCTGACCGATATTTATTACGATATCTTAAATAAATTTATTTTCTAATATAATTTACAATAGACAATATAATATAAATAAACATACTATGATAGGTTTACTATATTGCATTAAATTCTTTATATACATTAAATTATATTATATGTCATAACTAAAGGTGTATAATATTAAGTGCCAAAGATGAAAAGTTGATTTTTTTTGTTTATCTGGCCTTGACTTTTATCTATCTATTTTGGTGTCTATATCTCTACCTTTCTATCTCTTTAATTATGATTTCCAAGAACTTCTCTATTCGCTTTTAATAAAAGTATTCCATATACCAAAGAATTATACTTGGCAATAGCCACCTTGTGTATTTATGCTTCTTATTATTATTAACCATATTTGTCTATAAAAAAGCCAACTACTATTAGCTATCTTATCTATTTATGATTTTTACTATTATTAGAGACACTTGTCTATAAATACCCCTTCTCCATCCTGTGCATTATTTTAATTGTGGCCAATGGTGAAATCCCAAGAATATTATTAAAATAACTATGTTGAAGTCTATTGGCACTAATTATCCAAATTTCATGATGTCTTAAGATCAAATGTTCCTATGTCTATATCCACCCTACAGATTTACTAAGACCAATTTTTTTTACACACGCAATCTAAAAAAATTATAGTAGCAATGGTTGACATAATTATCCATAAAAAATGACTTAGTTAAAATAAATCTATTGCAAGTGCTACCATGATAAAAAAAACTACGGATCCACTATCAATAGTCATTTGCAAATAGAAAACAAGGTACAAAAAACAACCAAAATGTCTTTGTCAACATCTTTGAGCATTATCGTCAAGCATATCTTTCAAATACATTCACAAAGTATAATGTTGTTACAAAAGGAAATAGTAAAATTGTGCAAACATTACTACAATGATATACAATTTGTGAATATCTTTGGATTAGATTTACGTGACTGCATATCTACACAAGCTACTCAAATCTCAAGGTAGGCTTTTCTGTTTCTATACATAGTAAATAACAATTGTCAAAAGAATTTTTTTTTTTATACTTCATATGAAATTTTATTTACAATATATATTGCACATGGTTTTGAAGTCAATAACAACTCTTTCTACTCTAACACAAGGCTTTACAATTCTCATCTACCATCCAAAAATTGACTCACTTTTGTCATACGAAGCATATAATCCTCACCTATCAATTTTTGTACAATAAGACTAAACACATCCGTGCCATATTCAACCTTGCAAAGACTACCCACGCTATAATTCAAGATATCCATATCCAAATTCCTATCAACATTCATTTCCCTAATCATCAAACCAATTATTTTACATAAATCTTCCCTCCACTTAGAACATGTTTTCAAGTTGCTATTCATTGTCCTTATAAGAGGCATACTAGAAACTTCCATCTCTTCAAATATCTTTAGCTGATCAGACATCCATTTCCAAAAAAATTATGATATTGTAGAATCATTTCTAACAAATCAAACCTTCCAACAATATCTGACACACCTTCAACTCTATCACCATCCAAATTTCCATGCTTTGACACTAGCTTCAACAAACCTATTTGCTTAGACCAATTTAGATGCAGATACTTTAACCTATTTCATGTTGCTATGTGATTTGTCAATTCATGGCTCAATCATCTACAACTCTCCCATACTCTTTCAATATTGCTAAGAATACAAGTTAACCTATACCACAACATTTTCTCAACAATATCACAACTTTTTTTCATTTTTATTACTTTCTCTACTTGTATCTCCCTCTCTAATTTTAGTAATCTCTTCTTTCAGCTTCTTAATCTAAAATTTCAACATATCTCTTTCTTGACACAATATATCTTCCCCAACCCTTTCCTTTTCTATAATCAACCCTCCTCCACGTCTGCAATTATCATGCAATGCCCTATTTTCTTCTTTTAGTTTTGTAATTTCAATTTCCATACTATTGATAACAAATGCCACACCCTCACGATCATTCAAAAATTTCGACAACTCCAACAACTAATGCCTTACCTCTTTCTTTGTCTTTTCATCTTTTTCCATTATTTTTAGAATAACAGTTATGACATTTTGCAACAACTCCTTTTCCTATTCTCTTGTTTGACTTCCTAAATCCAGTTTTCCCAATTGATAATCTTTAGTCGTCATCTCACACTCATCCTTTTCCACTTTTGGGATAGCAATTTTTCTATCCTCTTTCCTTCCTTGTCTATTATGATACATGATAACCTTCTTGATTTTTTCAAGCTTATTCTTTCTAGTTCCAATCTTGCAGCACCAATTCCCATATTTGTTCTCTCCTCCAATACATATTTGTTTCTCTTCTTTTCAATAGCCCATGTCAACCACCCTAGATAGGTAGAATTTCCTTTATACTCAAAAAAATCCATTATTTGTCTATTACCTAAAACTTGTAAACCCTTGTCCTCCACTGCATTTGTTTATATTGTTGGATCTATGTTGCAGATTTTAAATTTTGTTTCACTAGATTTTTTTCTAGAATCATGTCCTTTTCTATGCGGCTTTGTTCTTGCTCAAGAACTTCAAAGATTCCAACCTCACCTGCAACCCAAACAATAGCAGAGACAATCTTAGAGAACCAAAACTCATCAATAATAGAGCAATTCTAAATAACAACAACAAACATTTTTGCAAACACCATTTGCATAAAAACAAGACTTCACAACTGAACAAGACTCTACAAACAACATAGCTGAAAATGAACTACTTCGAGAACAAATTATTGTTCTCTTTCTTCTTTTTAGATGAAACTTTCCCTCACCCTCCTATTCACTTATTTCCAATATGACTAGTTGTTCCCCCTCTTGCTTTGTTGATGCACTATGTACACATACAACATTTTCATTGTCCACAACATCACACAATTGAAATTTGCTTTTGTTTTCTTTTTCTTCCTACCCTATAGCTTTTGGAAATTGCATCATTGTAAAAGGGAATTGTATCCACTTCTTGGATAATTCCAGAACTCTACTTGCTTTTCCTTCGATACTTGTATTCTCCATAATAGAACAATCAACATTACAAATTGGTTGCTTAGATACATTCTCTCTAGAGTAATTTGGACCTAGAACTTCACCGCTATCCTTTAATTCTTTCGATAACCTCCCAACATTGCAATTCCTAATCATATCTACTATCAACCTACATAATTCTTTGATTCTTATTTCATATTCATATTGGCAATTGCACTAGTGATCCTCCAGTGTGGATCCATGTTTATAGAATCAACCAATAACCCTACTAATTTTTCCAATTGGATCAAATCTACCTCTTGGTTCATTATATATGTCCATTGTATACAAGTTCAACTCAATATCAACACTCTTTACCCTAATTCTTCAATTCTTGCATTGCCTCTATTGAAATTCTCTTTGCATAGTCACCTTGTAATCCTTGGATAATTACATACAAAAGTGTATCATTCATTGTACAATAATTCTTTTTACTAGAATTCAACTCTAATTGTGGATAGTGTTCATATAATTTTATTTCACCCCCTTGCAAATATCCTTTCATTGAAAGGCAAGGAAACACTTGTTGGGAAGCCAACAAATATACCAAAAAAGAAGTCATGTACAATTTTTTGCTAGTTAGCACTTCCTTTAGATATTTACGAGGCTATTGATAATGATACTTGCCTAGTCAATTTTCTTGCCTTCAACTATTATCAAAATATGCAGGCACATCCATGGTTCAAACTTTGTTCCATGAGAATAACCATACACCCTCTTCATCAATGTGATATAGTCTCTAATATCCTCTTGAAATTTAGTTCTTTGTTGCACTTTTGTAATTTTAAGCACTCCTTTTCTAGGATTAAGCAAAAGTTGATTGCTCATGGATTTAAGACATGTGCTACTATTCCTATCAAAATAAGCTAATCCCATTTTTTAGGTCAATTTCTTCATATTTTGCACATGAAGGTATCCAAATCACCCTTTCAATCATCTTTGCACCTAAATCAAACATTGTTTCACTAGATCCTCCTACTATTTTCCTAATCTCATCATCATAGAATTCAACACAAGCTAACACCAATTTAGGGCATTGGACTGAAATGGAAATTGTTGTTGCCTCTACTAGTCCTAAATTCACCAAACAAGTGGCCATTGTTGATCTACTTGTTACATTCCCAATCCTATCTCACAACTCATTAATATCTATGTCTCCTAACTCTGTATCTCTAATCTCTACATAAGGCGAAGAGATTTTCGAAGCAAGATAATAATAACCTTTGTATTGATGCTTCATGTTGTTAACTTTTCCTCTACTTGTTCCTACATGCTGAAGACATCATTAATCAAAATATATACAAATTCAATTTATCACTCATAGAGCATTACATCCGCCTCTTCAAAAATAGATACTTGAATACTAGATTCTTCTACACGGCAGACAAAGGACAATGTTTCACACTATTTTTTTCTATCCTTATCAAACCCTAATATTTAACCTAGATCTGTATTTTCTTAAACCGCAAGGCTGTCAAACTTTTCTAGGAATCTACATATAATGTCTAATAACCAACACTTGAAAAACAACTTACAATGAAAAACAATCGAACAAAACAACAAAACCTAAAATTCTTGCATAAAACAACAACCTAAAAGCTATCTACAGACTTACTAGTGAATTGGCTCCACCACAAAAATGAGAACAAAATTTGTTTGAACTAAAATGCCCAAATGCTAACTTGATTAGTGATGAAATCAAAGAAAGTGACACCATCTACACACAAGTAAGCTCCTTGACATAAAACCATAACATTGCAACTTGTATAACACATGACAGACCATGTTTATGCAATGTCGTAATCATATTAAAACCGATACGACATATTGTGCTAATTCCATCCAATTAATCCACTAAAACATAGTAAATGCCCTAAAAGTAAGAGCTGTAAACCTTTGTAGTACCGCTCATCCGAAATTATGCACATGACGAAACATATGCTTACTATTAATAATAATTTATTGTTCTATAAATATTGATCTTTAAATTAAGTAACTATCAAAAAAATTCAATATCAAGAACTTCAATACCAAAAAAACATACTAATAAACTAACTAATTATTATTAAACTAAACATGCGCAATTGATAAATACACAACTTTAGAAAATGCGTTGTGAAAGCACTAACTAATGCAATGGAGACCCACCACTTTTGATCACTTTGGTAATCCCCGAAAAACTATGCATTGTACATAGCTTAGCATATTATGGAATTTTCCCTTGCTCTTAACAGATATCTATCTTCCCACAAAAGGCAATAGGGACTAGTTACTAGGCAAACAACTTAAGCATTTAGATTTAGCTTATAGTAAATTGTATTGTTATGATAACAATACACTAATATATTGTATTGCTACCAAAGTAGTAAATCTAAATCAAAACTTTGTTGCCAGATTTAGATACTTATTATTATTATGATTTCATATTGTTGCAATTTTGTACCACATATTATGATTAGAGTTATAGAATGCCACTTATGACACATGCTTTTTTTTTTACATTAAGTTATGATTGTTTTCTTTTGTAATACTTTTAAAGTTTGATTTTACCGCATCTGTTTTGCTAGACGATTTCATGTTCTGGACACAAAAGCAGACTCCGCTAAGTGATAGTTTATGAACGCTAGGGAAGTGTTGTAACCTTAATGCAATTTCATTATAACATAAATTTTTAAGTTTTACGTAATATTGTATTTTTTACTTCAAAAAAATTATATATAATTTGTTGCTATATTAATCGCATCATATTAGATTTATTGTGTATCACCTTTTTCCAATGCTTCAAGATATGAAATTAGATTATATGTCTTTTCTAATTTTTCACACTAATATTTAAACCATAAATCAAAGATTAAATAATATAGTATATATTAATACCTATAAGCTTATATAATTATTTAAACTTTCAAAATTGTTCAAACTTTAGCTAAACACAATATTATATTTAGTGAATTTTTAATTAATATGTATAATTTTTACGGAATAGAATAAACATTACAGTAGCTAATAATAACTCAATAATATATTTTAGCATATTTAAATCAATAGTTAAATATTTTCCCATTGGTCTTGATTAATAACTAGGACTTATACCTAAAATAGGTTAAAGAATTACGACGATATAATCTTGACCATATGTATATTAATAACATTAGATGCAGAGGAATTGACACACACATATGTACCACACACTTTGCAAGATAAATTAAGACCTAAGTCTATGCCAACCCTGCAACATGATGACATTTTTCACCTATACGCAAGGAAGCGTACCACATCATTAGCAAAAAGCTATTGATCATATAAATTAATTTGAAAAAATAAACTAGAATCAATTATCACGTATGATCAGCTATTAGTACAGTACTTAGTGCATAAATTCTTTCTCCACACAAACCTAATTGTATCTGATCTTTTACGAGTGATTTAATGTGCTCTAGTCGCCTATCATTTGATAGTCCCAATGCAATAGATTTGACACATACAAACAATTAAAGCTACCACAACATCATCGAATTTATGACACCTGTCCTAGATTGATGGTATTATCTCTAGCATTCAATAACACTATTGAATGCTTTGCAATTATAAATCCTCTTTCCTAGTTATTGTTCTCAAGTGCCAATCCCTTTCCTTTCCCTATATACATAAAAAATCTCTTCTCATTTTCATACTCTCTTCATGGAGACTCCAATTTGATTAAGATCCAACAAAAGACAAGTTGCTTTCCTTGGTCAAATCACTGACCACTGGCTCAAGATGATTTGAAAGATCAACATCAAGATTGCTTTTGAATCTATGAGAATGGTCTTGGGCCACCAATTTCTAGCATCAATGAACATATATAGAGTAAACACGAACATTTCCTCCCACCTTCTAGCCTCTCCTTGACCTCCAAGAGCCAAAGGTTGACATACTACTACTGCTTTGTCAAGTGTTCAAGAAATAAGCTCTTCTCAATGATATCAATATCATTATATTGGCAAGTCTTGGTATTGGTATTCCCTGTCCAGGAGACCTTCCCAAATTGCCGTAGTGAATGCATTAGTTAAGAGACAACTATTCCTTTTGAATTTGGATATAGAAGAACTGGCACGACATCGTTGATGGTCAAGTTTGGGCAAGGATTTCCTTAGACAATGGGTAGGTATTGAGCATGACAATTTTTTTTAATGGTTGGAATGTTTTGTTGAAGTAATCAAATCAGATGAGTTCTATTGTGAAGTCAAATAGCTGGCCAATACCACTCGTTCTCAACTTTTGTTTTTTTCTTTCCGCTACTCATCTTTGGCTATTGTAGTTGAGACTGTAGTAATATGATTCTCAATGATTTTATCTCATGCAAGTATCTAGTCTTTGCACAACTATTGCAATTGAAAAATGCTTATCTAAAAGAAGTTGATTTTGTATAGTTCTTGCAACTATTCCCTTTGTTGTGAAGCCCATATACATTGATCACCAAAAAAGTTATAGAATTTTGTATTCTACTCTTTTTTATGATTATTAATACAATATCGATAAGTATTTCAATGCCATGTTTACAAATATTGAAATGAATGATTCAATGCTATCATGATATAATATTAGTAATTACAAGCATAACACTAACTGCTAGAAGAATTAGTAACCTTAATTGAATATTAGAAAATATCACTACATTAGTTCAATCACTTCTTTTTATTGAAAAAAACCAATACACTATATTAACTACATGTTGGGTGAAAATTATGTAATCAACTTTTCGATAGATTACACAACTTGGACTTCAGCCACAACTATGTGAGATGTAAATCTCTCCTCTCGGAAAGGGGAGGTACCTCTACTTCACTACAATGTAAGCAATAGTAACAAAACAAGTAATTGCTAAAATGTACACAATACTTACGTATGGGGTGTGTTACATTCATCCTTCTTTTCAGAGAAGATGTTTAAAATGCTTCATTGTTGGAAGTTCACAATTGTCAATAACTTTAAACGATCAACTAGCAAGAATACTTGCTAATAATTTATCTCTGGCTAAATGGCTGAGATATTGTATGATTAATAATAAACAAATAAAGTAAAAAGGAAAGCTCATGAAGGCACAAAGTCATTCTGTAGCTTTTTCAATGTTGGATATGTGCAGATGTACCATTTGTCACGTTAGAAGCACAAAGTCTTCTTAGATGCAACAATTCCTCGAACAGCATGAACGATTACAAGCGCAAAGTCTTGTAGATCATCCAACCAATGTATCAAAAGTATGAATAATTACAAGCACAAAGTCTTGTGGTAGATCATTCAACAAAAGTATCCAAGAGAACGACATAAGCACAAAGTCTTGTAGATCATTCAACCAAAAATATGAGCATGAACGACATAAGCACAAAGTCTTGTAGATCATCCAACCTAATGATAAACAGAAATACAAATGCAAATCTAAATAATAAATGTAACACAAAGTTTACATAAACTACTTAGAGTCCTTCAAATTCTTCAAGCTAATCACCACCAAATAAGATCAACTCACAAAAGTATCGAATCCAACGCAAAGTTTGGCTTGCAATCCTCTTCTTTATTAATCGAATTTCATTCACAAAGCATGAACGCAAAGTTTCACAAATTTGCTTCAAAAAGGGCAGCACTTCGTTGCAAAACACTAAAGGATCCTTTTACAATGAAAATCCCTCACATTATATAGAAAGAGGGATGAGCAAAATTAGGAATCTAATTTGAGGAAATCAAGGAAAGTTGGGTGAGCGATTTTAGGAGATCTCACCTAACTTTGACCAAAGTCAAAGTGTAATTTGTTTTCAAAAGATTACATCTCTGAACTTGGTGCAATTACAATTTACAAAAAGACATATAAGATGTCAGGAAATATTTACAAGATGCATAAAGGATGCATCAAAATGTTCAACATCGGAGATCAAGAATCTTCATGGTTCCTTGCTTTGGCCGAGTCTTCATACTTCTTCTTGGTCTCCTGTATGAACGCATCATCTAGGCGACTATGTAATCTACAAGGGTGTGAGCTCTTGTGATCGGCCTTCTGGCAAATGAATGGATTTTCTTGCACCCGCGAAGATGCATCTTGAGATTATCAAGTGTCAGCCGTATATTGCAAATGATATGTATTGAGGCTCTGGGAAAAATGTCATCCTCAACTTGTTGCATAACGACTTCTTTGTAGATCTGGGATAGTTCATTGGATCAGAAGATGTCACCTTTAGGATCACTTGATGAAATCTGGAGAGAAACTGCAAGGATGGTGAATCAATAGACGTTAGTAGAAAAAGTAGCATTGGGAAGCGTGAAGCGAGAAACGATGTTGAGCAAGCGTGAAACGAGCAACTAGGCATGGAAAACGATGCGGGAGCGAAGAAATGGGTTCCGGAATGGAAATAGAGCAATTTTGAAGAGACTAGGTTAAAAACTGCCAAAAGTGTAAAGGTGTTAAAATTCAGCACCATTGCACAAAAAATGACTAAGTCTGGAAGAAAAGTGTAAAGGTGCTAAAATTCAGCACCATTGCACAAAAAATGACTAAGTCTGGAAAAAGTGCAAAGGTGCGAAAATTCAGCACCATTGCACAAAAAATGACTAAGTCTGGAAAAAGTGCGAAAAATAATGCCATAGTCAAAAATTGGCTAAGTCTGGAAGAAAAGTGTAAAGGTGCTAAAATTCAGCACCATTGCACAAAAAATGACTAAGTCTGGAAAAAGTGCAAAGGTGCTAAAATTCAGCACCATTGCACAAAAAATGACTAAGTCTGGAAAAAAAAAGTGTAAAAGCGCACTTTTTCAGCGCTCTTACATTTTGGAGAATTCACTTTTTATGCAGGGTCGCTAATTTTTGGCGCCACTGCACTTTCAACACTTAGCCAAAAATTTGGATGAGTTAGGGCGCACTTTTTTGGCACAACTGCATCTTTCACAATTTAACTAAGTCTGAAAAAAAAGTGTAATAGCGCACTTTTTCAGCGCTATTACATTTTGAAAAAATCACTTTCATGCAGGGGCACTGAAAATCAGCGTCCCTACACTTTTTATACTTAGCCAATTTTTGGCTTGTGAGCAGGAGCGCACTTTTTCAGTGCAACTGCATTTTTCATAATTAACTAAGTATGAACAGTGAGACTTCGCGAAGGGGCTCGTTTCGAAGGTCTTCACGAGGCAAACGTAGGGGGATGCTCAAACTGACTGTTTGAGGCTTTGGAACGCATTTTGAGGTGGCTTGAAAATCACCTCGTTTTGTGTGCTTGAACTTCATGAACCTAGGAAACAGACAAGTTTCGTAGGGGGGTTATTTGTGAATCAAGCGTTGCTAGATTCCATGATAACACTACATCATAATATAATTAATGTTCATTTATTAAAATTAATTCAAAGAACCCTTACACATGTGCTAGCCCTATGCATCAATATAACAACATAAGCCACAAGCGAAAGATTACAACCCAATATACCGACAACAAATGCACACTAATTTATTCCCATAAACTAGACACATCTGCATCGTATTGTACTTGTGATACAATTTGATACATTGATTTGATCATTTTCCCGTTCTTTAATTAATTACACCTCAATCCAATGCCCACTTGCCTTTTTTTTATTCAAGATGAATATTTACTATGCACTTATACGGAAATAAAATATTTTGAGGACAATGATATTTATCAAGAAATGTGTCATCTCATCCTCTATTAATAATCAATCTTCTTTCCTACAACTACGTCAATTCCTTTACTTGCTGAAACTTTGACTTATGTCAATGCCTAAGTACCTAAATTCAGTTGTTTCCGCTATACCTTTTGCACTAAAAATCTACATAATCAAACAAGTACCTTTTATCTTCCAATTTATTAGTTTTATCTCATTGAAAATGCACCTCTCAACAATAAATACAATAAAGCAAAGACTATTATTATAAATTCCAATTACGACATCCCATTCATATACATTTGTTCAACTTCGCATTTGCAAGCCTCCAACTCGCAACCAATGGACCTTCCAAAAGAGCTGATTTGCTTTCATATTTTTACAAGACTTACTCTCAAAGAGGTTATTTTGTTTTTTCTTGTTTTTCACAAATGCTTTGCAACAATGAAATTGTTAAAAAAATTAAATATTATAGCTTTGATTTAGTAGATAACAATAATATCAAACTTTTGCAACACTTTCCAGAAATGGAAGAATTGTCCATCGATTTTCCAGTAGCACCTTTTACATAGGTTAGTAACTTTTTTATTTTTGTGCTCACTTTCCTTTATTTACACTTGTCTCCTTTTTTTGACTTCGATTTTGGAAATAGACAATGGAATTGTTGTACTTGGCCCTATCATTTCGAAACTTAGAGATGTTCATACTAAAGATTGATGCTATGAATGAGAACTTTGTAGATAATAACCTATTATTGCACTGCATCCTAAAAAATGCTCCTTTGCTAAGAATAGTTAGAGTTTATTTGCACAATCAATTGTAAAATGGTGTCTATGACATAGATCTCCAATTTCTAAGTAGTTTTATATAATTACGCCAGTTTGAACCACAAATTTTCTCTAGTCTATTGAGCTAAGTATCACCTAGAAATCAGAATGACTGGTTTTGTAAATTTTTTTTTTTGTATAAACAGGTTTGCAAACTATATTTTGTTTTTGTATAGCAGTAATTTATGTGATACAATTTTTAGCGCACATCATCTTTCTACTTTTGGTTCTTATAAAACATGTTCTTTCATGCTCTGCAAAGAGTATATTTACCAAACTGTACAAAGAATTGTAATTACAAAACGTTTTCCTGCTCAATACAGTCAAGCTTAAAATTAATGACTATATTTGCCATAGTTATAAAATGATAATGTATTGCAATAACAAATAACAAACATAGATTATCTACAAACATATTCAATATAGTCGAGCTTTATTAAGAGCTATATTTTTTATATCTATGAGATGATACTATATGACAATTAGAAATAATGTTCAAGCATATTAAATTTCTAATCTTTTTTTAGCTTTGTTCAATACAAGGAAGAAGAAAACAACAAACATAACTTTTTTGTATCAAAAAATGTTCATTTTTCCCAAAAAATAATTGAACACGCCATTGACACAAAAAACAATGAATTGACGTCCCCACCAACGAAGCCTTGTAAACCATCATTACTCTATGTATAGTTTAGTATATGCAACAAGACATAAGCTACCACCAAAAAGATTTTACACTACACAATATTCACTAACACAAGCTTCTATGACAATAAATAAAGAAACAAATACTAGTTATGACTCTGATAAACAGTGTTCCAAGGGGATGCGTCCCCCTGAAAAACCAAGCATTTTTGAGACGGGGATGTCCCCGAGAGGTGGGGACTCTTGGGAAATGTCCCTTGTCATCCCCCACCACCTCCAAGTTTCCTCTACCATTTCCTAGATGTTTCCTTAAAAGGGGGACGTTTCTTAGATGCTTCTTCCTAGGAAACTCCAAAAGGGAACTTTGGGATGTCCCTGAGACTCCTAGACGTCCCTCAACACCTTAGGAAACTCGCTGAAGACTCATGTGGTGCAAAATTTATTTTGATGATTTAAAAAAAAAAATGGAAAAAGGTCACTTTAAAGGGTTAACCCTAACCCTAAGTCAACCCCAACCCCCAAGGCCTCTCAAAAAAGTTATAAGAGAGACATATTGTCTCAATCTTACTCACAAATTCATTGCTATAGTCCGAACTTGAAGAGGAAGAGTGAAGTGAAATTCTGAGTTTGAGGCTTTGAGCTACAACTTGCAAGGAGACTTTCAAAGTTAGGAGCAAGCTTAGGAGAGAGCAACCCAAAAGGATCTTTTCATTCTTGCAAGGTGAAGAGGGCAGCATGCGAGGTCCAATAGTTCTAGTGATGAGGAGATTGACATGAAGCTTGGGGATGATTAGAGGCATTAGGCCATTAGCCATTGCTCACAAGTCATGAGTCATTAGTATTACTATCTAGTATTTACTATTTTGTTTTTGAAGTTTGAAGTTTGAACATTGTAAATTGTAATTACAAATCATGATTATGAAATTTTGAACTTCTAGTTCTTGTTCCAATGTCTATATTTTGATTTTTTCATTCACTATTAAAATTTAATTAAAAAATTTAAAAACTACTACTAGTTCAATGCAATCATTGCAATGTGTTGAAACTTTACTTATTCCTTAGGCTTCTATAGTTATACATCTTTTTATAACTAATTTTTCAAGTACTATATGTATTTCAACACCACTCCCTCGCTGTCATCCCCCTGACGTCCCCAAAATTAGGCCGCCCATCCCTGAAACCCATCCCCTTGTCCCCTTGTCTCTGCATTAGGAAACTCCATGGAACATAATCAATAAATTAATATATGCCATGGAAAAAAAACAATGAACATAGTACACTAATGAAGCTTTTAGTCTAATCAAGGGAACACATGTATACACAATGCACACTGAATAGATAAGCGTCTCCATAATCAATAATGTGCCATGTCAGGACCTTATCTCAATTTCTATAGTTAATTATGACAGTTCTAAGATATCGAAAAGTGAAATTTAATTCCACGATGACAAATACCGATGCACTTGTCAATGCTAAATAGCCAAATCCCTTAAGTAAAATCCTTGTTAAGAATTTCATGAATGTCTTTTTTGCAATAGTTTATTAGCAAAAATATTGTCTATACTTAGACAATTTAGCTCTACCATTTGTATATAATGGAACTTTCAGAAGACCTCATTTGCTTTCATATATTGTCAAGACTGAGCCTGAAAGAAGTCATTCAATGTTCATTGGTTTCTCGCAAATCGCTTAGGGAAGCAAGACCACTTACAAAAATAAAGTGCTATAGCTCCGATTTGGTAGACCAAAATGACATCAAGCTTTTGCAAGGTTTTCCTAAAATGGAAGAATTGTGCATTGACTTCCCACTTGCACGTTTTAGATAGGTTTAATTGTATTTCTTTTTGTTATCAAATTTTTTCCCTTTTCTTTAGATTAGTGCATTGTCTAATTGTAATTCCCAACACATACAACAAAACTCACAAACTTGCGTCTGTCCCTTGACAACTTGCAAAACAAGATACTAAATCTAGATGCTGCTCATAGATATCCTGAAGACTACCTAGAGTTGTTGTTTTCTATTTGGAAAAACTCTCCCCTTTTGAAAACAATAAAAAATTATCTATATTATGGATTTCCTAATGCTGAATGTGAACTGGACCTACAAATTATAAATGGTGCTCTTGAACTACAAATTCTATTCCCAGAAACTGTAATTCTATTATTCTTGGCTCACTAAAATGCTAGAAATAGTATTCAATTTTGTCTAGCATCTCCAATATTCTTTTGTAGTACATGTTTTGATGTCACAATTACTCAATATAAAACATATATTTTGTATATAGTAAATTATTTTTTGTTCTATCACATACACATGATTCCTTTATCTATATAGAAAAACGTGTTTCCACTTTTCGACCAATGTTTATTTTGCTCTTCTTGTAAATATTCATTTCGAAACTATATGACATAGTATTGCATTCTCTTATCAAAATGGCATTTGTCAAAAGTCATTGCAAGTACTTCCCGTCTCTTAGATAACTATGCTCATCACATATGATTATACATCATTTTGATTTTATACTATATAGTTGTAGTTTGATACAATAGTGATCAAAGCATTAAATTTTATGACTTATCTGTTACAATTATTTGTTATCTTTGGCTGATTATTGATTTATAGATATATTTTTCCTAGATCATTGCTTTTTGTCATGCTTGTGTAGCTTCTGTCCTTTGACATATGTACATTAACATAGTAATTTAGTCAAAAGTATTATAAAATATCATAATGAATATTATAATATGATCTAAACAAAAGGACTTGCAAAATTGTATAAGGTGTACAAGTGTCACAAGCACAAACTAATTCCAAGGCATGAGAGAAATTTCAAACAGTGTTGTCTATGGGCTCCACATAATATTGACACGTGGCGAAAGATTAAAGGATTTCGCAAGTCTGTCGACCCATAGCACAATGTCCTTCTCTTATCGTAGGAGGAATACTGGTGTAGCCTTCTGTCATTTCACATTGTAAACAAGACACGTCATAATCATCTTGTAGTCTTGGTGAAATACATTTGCTTATAAGCAACACTATTAGAGAGGCTTCCCATATGGCTAGATTCTTCTTGGCTTGTGAAATTTGTCCATCTTCTGCAGTTCTACGGACCTTTATGCTACCAACAAAATTCTTGATGTGGAGGCTTAGAAGCAAGTGGGGACCAATAACTATGGGAGTTAATTCTATAATGCAGGCGAAGCCACAATAGTGGTTTACAATTGAAGTGAGGAAGGAAAACTCACAAAAAATGAGTGCATGGCAAAAAAATTGATTTTAGGGTTCGTACGAACCTATTGGTTCGACCGAACCCATTGGTTCGACTGAACCCATTAGGGGTTCACTAGAACCTGGGTTCGGGTGAACCCTTTAAATGATTTCCTGCCAAAAAAGCCAACAAAACCCCTTATAAAAGGGGGGTTCGCTCGAACCCCCCTTATTCCTCATCCCCCCTGAGACACAAAAAAACCTTGAATTTTGGCACTTTGGAGCTCAGGTTGAGGATGAAAATGGATGAATCTTCACAAACCTAACTGGAATCAGGTATTCCTCGGAACGAGCTATCCAATGAATATAATTTTAATATGTTTTGGTTTTATTATGTATTTGTTTTTTTAGTTTTATTAAACATAGGTTTTTCATCGAAAATGAAGGTCTCTTTTCTACACATGTGGAAAAATAGCAGATTATCAAATTTTTTTTTTCAAAATATGAGTGCACGATATTGAAATCCTTATCAAACATTTTTTTTTGATATATACAAAAAGTTATGCTATACGGTTGCCTATGTCTGAATTGTAATTGGTTTGACTTCGAAACTTGATTAAAGAAAAAATATTCAATAAAAAACTGTCTAACAAAGTGGAAGCACTAGATATCAGAGTTACGAATCTAAATTCAAAAGAATTAGAATTTTATCCTTCATGGAAAAAAAATTATGCGTTATACTGTGTGTCACTTTTTAAAAATGCTGTTTTTTGAAAAAAATCAGTTTTCGTGGGAGATGGAAAAAGAAGTCCAATCTGATTCCAACTTTTTTGAGAAAAATAAGTTTAGAATCTACAGACAAAATGTGACGAGACTCTAGTTTGCATCATCTTCAAATTCTTCAGGGTTTAGCCGCTATAGGTTCCCGAATGTGAAGATTTAGTTAAAAATAATAATTTCAGTGTCCAATTTGGCCAAAAATTGTAAACCACTATTGTGCGATCACCCATGCCTTATAAACTCCCACTCACCTATTTGGTTAAAAATAGACAATTAATTTTGTCATACACACCACTCAATATATGGTTAACTTAAGCAACCAAATTGTTAATGAAACATGCCACAACCCTCGTAACCAGTCGAGATGGTATAGTTTACTCAAAATGCATCTTCTACTACTATAGCGATAGCTATTGAGGCAAGTACTCGCCACTACATGGCACTTGTATATATAATAATATTAAAAATAATTTTAATTATATTAAAATATAATAATACTCATACTAACTAATCATTATGTATACATTGTGTTATTCTTTTGTCTTGAAATAAAAATAATGAGGTGAAGTTGAATGGTTTTGAATGAACTCACCAAGGATCAAGTTTTGCTCAATGCAAGACTCCGTCATCATAAGGATGAGGTCGGGATTGTGTTTTGGTGGAATGGATACGCCTCATCCTTAGACTCTTAATGGAAGGGGTTTAACTTATAGCTAAAACGAATCTGGGTTTGATATAAAACCCTTCATAAAAATAAGATAAAAATTCACTAAAAATACTAGGGGAAAACCCCCAATTGCCGTTCATGATCCAATTGCTGTTTACTCCTTGTTCACCTTACCCCCCAATAACCGTTTACATTTTAGTCATTACATTGTTTTAATTATGCCAATAAAAATTTACAACTTACACCAATATATGTTCACTACTGAATGTGTAGTTGACCAAAAAAAATAAAACACATTGAAAACACCTTGAATTTTTGTGGTTTTTTATTGGTTTTTTAAATGAACAGGTACTGGCGAAGTGGTAAAGATGTAGGGGACGAAAGTTTAAAAACACTCTTTTTGAGCACCTTTCACTTTACGGGTTCTACAAGGCGTGTTTTAAATACCCATAAGCCAAAATTTCTTTTTAAGGTCATAACTCGCTTACAAAGAAGCCCAAAAAAATAAATTGAAATTGGACTCATTTTGCACTCTGCATGAATGTGGGAAGTTAGCCCTGATGACTACTAAGTACGTTTCCCCTAATTGTATCTCTACAAATTCAGTACAATTTTAATTTACAAAATAAATAATTTAAATAAAAAAATTCTGAATTCCACTGTATCTATTTATAAGAAAATAAATAATTAATCTATAAATACCTCTAATCAGGATCCATTTGCTCGTCAGCAAACAAATTCCTCTGCGTATACAAAATTGCAAGGCAGATAATTAGTACGAAGTGGTACTTGTTTAAGCTTTGGAATGTACAACGAAAGCATTTTCAAAGCCCGCCAGAAATCTTTTATACGATCATTAATATCACATTCTACGATAAGCATAATTGCAGAACCTGAGACCAGGAAGAATTTGCACTATCTTCAGCGCGGGAAAGAGAAACTGAGATTGTACACATGTTAAAATTCTGAAGTTTACATGTAATTTATTTACTTATTTCCATGAAAGATTTCAAGCTTCCCATTTAGTTGACATCTTAAGCCTTTTGAATTTTTTGACGAGCGACTATAAATGCTGCCGAAATTTAACCAAAAGTATGTGTGGCAGCGGAAGCTTTGATTTGTTAAACCAAGGATTTCAGCTATGCTTCAATGGACGGGAGGATCAAGACGTAAAGTCAAAACAGTAATATTCATTCTCTTAATCTCAGTGTCCGCTTTGAAAATATTCGCTCTAATAGTCTTAGTTAATCACTTCCTGAGAGGCAAGTTAATTATTGATACGCTCATTGAGCTGAAATTTTAAATTGCGGTTTAGATCATTCATATTTCGACTAAATCGTACAAAGATCAGAAAATACAAATTTCGGAACAAGGACAATGTTTAGATAATGCGTATTTCTAGTAGACTGTACAAAATTTGTAAACTCTTCTGAATAAACGCAAGAGGATCAAGGGTGTGTTAGCGTTAGTTTCCTCCATAAATAACGGATAGCATTTTCATGCAATAAGCTAACTTAAGAAAACATCAGTATTTCTTTTCATGCGATAAGAAAACAGCAGTTAAGTTTGCTTTCACCGCCTCTTATCACCTCAGTTAAGTTTGCTTTCACCGCAAATTCAATTCCTGCCGTAGTTCTTGTAATTCTTCTTCATGAATTTTTACTATTGAGAAAATATGGAACTTTGATTCTGTTCTTTGCTCTGTTCTTTGCTCTGTTCTTTTTCTCTGTTTTCAATCTGCAAGTTTTTCTTGTTTTTCCAGCCAGATCTTTAATTCATTTGCAGGTTCAGCTGCAATTTTACAGGGTGGATATCATTTACAGTCAGATTTTCTCATATGATCTTCCATCGGGGTATTTACTTTTAGTATCCTTTTAAAGAGTTTTCAGTTAGATGCCTCCTCATATCTATTCCATGCTAGTTGTACTTTTCCAGCCCCGCTGGCCTACTCCGGTCATTTTGTGGACATTAATATTTTTTCTTTCTTTCTTTCTGTCTTGCAAGCTTTCAAAGTCGTAATCGTTGAGTAGCAACAATTCTGTTTAAAGATATAATCGGTTTCCCTTGCAGTTCATTTGGAGATATTTCAACGAAAACATTTTCTTTTCCAAAATGCTCCTGTAGTTTAGCATATCAGTTGAGGGAAATCATCTTCGAGAAAAGTATATTAGTTTTTCGGCCAAGTATATTTAGAAAAAAAATGATTCTTGCTTTAGTTCAAATTGGCGAAACTTTAGCTTAACAAGGTTCAGAGGAGGATCCTTTCAGACTCTGGTTTGACTAATCTGGCAATTGGAATCACCCCTAATGCATATCAAAATAGGGTTTTCGGTGAATGACGCTTAACATGAAATCTCCGATTAGAAAATTTATGGAACCTCTTATCTGGTTTCAGAGTTATTCTATGGAAATTTAAGTTTGAGTTCCTTACGGAAATTCATATGTTAGTCTAAACTCTAAAGCAGGCTTGCGAAAACCCTGAGACATTTCTTTAATACTACATGTGAAATGGCTTTGCAGGTATTTTGCTTCTCAGAACTATTTTATGTACTTGCCGTTTCCTGCTGCATTCTAATAAGTATCTTCATTAGCATTAAATCGAACTAACACATCATTAATTTCTGCCCTTTTACATTCACTGATAAATTATTTCAAAGAAATTCAGAAACCCCCTATTCTGATAAGATTTCAGAAATTTAAACTTAGTACATCCAATTTACGTGTATATAAAGGAAATGCAAAGTTGGCCTTATCAAGACTCTTAAACTGTTCGTAATATCATATTTATACCTTCTTATAACTACATACTAAACAGAATGGGAGTTTATGTCTCTTGGATTACCTGACTTCAATTCGGTAGCATGTTTCATAAGTAGTTACAGAAAACAATTGAAGCAAAAAGAGATTGCCGCAACTGTACATGCTGCACACTTTTCTAGTATTATGCATTTATGAATGAGAAGGACGTACAAGAAGCTTCTAGATGCAGGAATCTTCTAAAAGAAGAAATGTGGTCATACATAGAAGCTTCTGGGAGAAGAAGAAAAGAAAGCTTTTAGAGAATTTAAATGAGGACAAAATAAAAGATATGCATTAATTACATTATTTACCAGCCCATACGACCATGTCTTATCAGATTAAATAACAATGCCTGGTTCAAATGTGAAAGAGCTTTAGAGAAAGGGAAGAACAATAACTGAAATCTGGCCAAATCAAATTCACTTTACAAGATCTCTGACAATCCAGTTCTATGTAGCCAAAATATCTGGCCACACATGTCTTAGTTTAAGGATCTAGAAGTAGCATTTGAGGATGCTTTTAGCCTGTCAAAATATCGTTTAATTTACCTCCTTGTCCAATGTGAACCTTAGAATTCTTGGCCACATGTATTTATGTACAAAGTGGCAAGTCTTGTGATATAATGCAGGGATATTTTATTTATGTGGTGAAGTATGTTACATTACAGGCTCAAAGCCACCACTAACTGGTGGTAAAGACAATTATATTTGATACAATTACCTGTGCAATCAGGTGACATACTTGATGAGGACTTTGTGAACTGTGCAATCTGAATGTAGGAAAATTGTCAAGGTTCGGTTCACTCCGGAACTCTATCACAAGGTTAAAATCCAGTGGTACAAAATTTGAATAATATCTAATGTACATGGAAAGAAATTCCCTTTTGGGATTCTACAAGAGAACAACAGATTTACCAGCTCAAAACTACCAATCACAAGATTTGTATGTAAACACCTGAATTCGATGGTGTAATATCCACCCTACTTTTATTTTTTGTTTTTTTGATGTGTTTGCAGTTTGATATTGAAATATTGGGTAGTAATGTGTGTTACTTAATTAAGGCGTAAATTAAAAACTTTCCAATTCTCACTAAAAACATGTAAAAGTAACATCTAACAAAGATAATACAATAAAATTTCTTCCTTTCTTTATTGATAAACATGTACAAGTTACAATATGTTTCCACATGAATTTCATTTTCATTGCAAATATAAATCAGAGTTAAAAGTAATACAGTTACATACATAGCTCGTAAGCTTTTGCACAAATAGAAGTAAGAAGGTCCAGGAGTCCGTCCTTTCAAATCTTGGTACATCGGCCGCTCGCTGTGGAGGAGAAACATCACTCGGGCGCTTTTCCGCCAACCACGGACTTATAATGCGGTCCCCCGCACGATCATTTTGCAATGAACGGCCCTCCCTTCGAAGAAGAGATTGGTAGGGTATCCTTTAACGATTACCAACTGAGCATAGTGCTGTGTCCTACTCAACTAGAACCTTGCTATTTCACAATCTCGATCTAGTACTCGGATCACAATGAACTGACAGTGTAGTCTCAACTATCTCACATCTAGGTGGATGTTGTACCTTTCACTACTTTGGCCAAAGTATTCTCATTCAGTACTTCGAATGAAGGTCATCTATCATAAACACTACTCAGGGCCGATTTGACTTAAGGCTTCCTTACTCTACGCATAGGTTTTGTCCTTCAATGGATGAATTCGTCATCCCAGACATCCTACAATCATACGAACCTACTAGAAATGAAAACAGTATTCAAGCGTCTTGTATCAATTCCTCCTAACTAGGAACTCTTTATCCTAGGAGTACTTAACTTGTCTCAGTTATCCTAATAACTTAAGCTAAAAGACTTCACTTGATTCTGCCATCATCTCGATCCTAGATAATAAGTATGACTACGTATTCCCACATATAGAGATCATACACATCACACAATACCCATTTAAAATGCAAGTAAATCCTTCCCTTTTACCTTTTTCTATTATTTCTTCTTAATGCAAGATAAATAATCTAATCCTTTAAACTCTTAACCCAAATAATCCCTTTTTCACAATTTATCATAATCATTGAATCCTTTACACATTTTCTCCTTTAATGCATTGCTTTATTCATCGAATTGGTTCTTTCCTATTAAGCTAATTGAAAGCAATGAACACAAGACGCAAAATATAAACAACACTTTAACAAAAGTTGTATAATAGGAAGACTCTTGCCTGATTTTAAAGCTCCAACACAGCTCTCCCCGAGTCTTCTTCAGCAACTTCCAGATTTCCAAATTAAATGGCTATTAAGGAGAACTTTCAAAACAATCCTCACAATTTTCACTCCTCTAATTAAAGATTAATACGTCTATGGCTTCACTCCACTCAAATCTTAAAAAGAAGACTTAACACTGTAATTTAACTGGTAAAAGCTCACTGTATTTATTTCACTCGGTATATAGGAAATGCAGCAAATAAAGAATACACAGCAACTCAAATGAATTGGTATGGGAGCTCTCAAAATGTTGTGAAACTCGTATTTAGCAAGAGGTGAGTTGAGAAGAGTGAAAGGGCGTCATTATATAGGCCCGAATTGCAACAGATTCCACTTATGAAGGCATGCAAATTGACAACAAGTGCCCAGAAACAGTCAAAAGGACATTTGGCGGATTCCTTAACCCTAAGTCATCAAATTGAAGGTGATTCGACCTCCTTTTAAGCCAGCAAGTTAAGACTTCTTCAGCTCTCACATGGCGGATTGACAGCAAGGCGTTTTCAGTTTTTTTTTAGGTTATTTTGATAATATGTTTTGAAAGATACGTTCTGGAAAGAGTCGAGCCTGATACATACTTCCACGTTCGCCATTTTTGATGCCCTAAGAATAGCATTCAAACACTTTGCAAACTAGGTCGCAGTCAAAGTCGCGATTTAGATGCGTTTTCTGGCGCGTTTTTACCAGACGCGCGATTTCCATGATTAAAACGTATTTCCTCTGCTCTTCTATGAAATTTTCGACTTCTCTTGTTTTCTTTTAATATTTCCAACAAAAACAATTCGATTTCTATGTTTAAGTTATTATTTTCTATAGTTAAATTCGAAATGTTTTACCATTTAAATCCTTTTCCCATTTAAATCCTTAATATTTCATATTCTATTGAATTTGAAATTGTTTTAATAACTTCTATTTAAAAAGAAATGATTTAAGGCTTCAATAATAATAATTGATTCATTCAATTATTTACTTCATAATAATTGATTTTAACTACGCAAGGTAGAAATTGTTTTCCTGAATTACTCCTGGTAATAAGTTAATTTTCCATAAATTAAGAAGTTAAAATAAAATATAATTTCATTATATATATTTTATTATATAAATATCATTATAGTTCTTTTAAATATTAAACATATAAATATTTTAAATACCCAAGTATTTAATATACTTATATATTTTAATATAACTATAATAATATTATATATAATCTTTAATATATAATTACTTATATATAACTATATTTATATTTAACAAATATAAATATATATACATATACATATTTATTGCCAAATATATATTTTGCCCGTCGGTCCACGTACTTTCAATATATATATATATAGTAATATTATTTATCCATAGATAATAGGTAGTGTGTGTATATATATACACATATATATTCGTATATATCTCAGTATACTATATACATGTATATACACACCCACTTAACCTATTCACTTATGTCCATTCATGTTATGAGCATAATACTGTAAGTCTGATAAACAAACATTCATCACTCTCAAGCACAAAGAAGTAAACTAGACTCCTAAAGCCTATGGATGACTTACCGTTATCTCGACAAACAGACTTGGCTTACTCAATTTATAGTATGTGTGTGTATGCTCAATTTGGTAATCGTTACTGTTTACCCGACCAAGTTCCTCCCCGAATGATGTCTCTCCTCTGTCCGGAGGTACAGTCTTCATACCTGCATATCACGACATGACACCGGCAGTCATATGCTCACAACAAGGCAGTTTGCATAAAACATTATAAAAAGTTAGATTAACATTATTCCATAACTGTATGCAACATTTAATCAAAACTAAATCATTTAGAAGTAACAATCAAATGAAACCATCATTTAAACAGGACTCATTCATTTAATAACGAGATCAACCATGTTTTATTCATCATCAAGATTCACACATTACATTCAATGGCCCTATACAATAGTAGCTATAATATCGGGATGTAACATAATGAAATGATAACAAATAGAAACAATTTGCAATGATATGTGCTGGAAACATAAACTATTTGCAACATCCACAAACTGAAATATATTTCAGATTAATAGCAAAGTGATACAGTCATTTAATAAGGGTTTTAACAATATCCAAATGACTTCAACACTCTTAAAAACACATTTCAGACATACCCATTTGCTGCTGTGTGAAAAAGTCTGAAACTGAACTATGAACAGCAACTTAAGACTATCTAAATGCTCGTAAACTCCTTTTAAACCGTACTGCTTCACTTCCAATCTGATTGCTGAGTGTTTACTATACCTTGACGCCTCAAAATACACAAAAACAATGCCCAAAACTTAGGCGACTTGGCCTAAACTCCCACGCTCCTCATGGAATGGTATGACCAGTTGGGGAAGTGGTACGGCCAGCAAATGGAAGGTTTCCTGTGTGTTAAATGGCTCTCAAATCTCCTGTTTAAAATACCTCAAATCTGCTCATAAATATAGTCTTGAAACCCCAAGCAAGAATCATCGAAAATTGAAACAATAAAGCTCTTGTATGTTTTTTGAATGAAACCATGTAGTGTCCCCTTTTTGAGATAACCCTAATTCTTGCCCAAGAAACACAAGCTAATGTAGTTAGGGTTACAACTTATCAACTAAGTGCTTTAAGTCGCATAAATCTTGGTTTAGATCCTGCAAACATGTTAGATAATAGTGAAATATAATTCACATAATTAGACATAGAGAACAAATGTTTACCTATTCATATCATGCAAACATTTAAATCACATAAACCACATGCTCTTTGTAATTTGCATCGGGAGTTGGATCATAAGGAAGAGTGGATGGAAAACATGATAGGTCCGCTTGAAGCTATCACACCAAGCCCAAGAGCGGATAGACCATCCCCCTTGGCCCTCATGAGGTGCACTTAAACAACCCTCATGGGGTGGTCTACTTGGTGGACAACTTTTATCTGCATTCCCTATCCTTGCTATCTTATCCACTCTTCTTATGATTGAAACTTCCTTAGTTCTATCTCAATCATCAACCCATGTGGAGGTTGGGGAGAAGGGCTTACAATAGGCAGCCTGTAGACAACCTCTCCTAAGCCCAAGAGCAGATATACCATCCCTCTTGGCCCTCATCAGGCACACTTAGACAACCCTCATGGGGTGGCGTACCTAGAAGGACATCTAGTGTCTGCTCAACCAACAAGTATCTTCTCTCCCAACTCCTCCCATGGTTGTTTGATATTAACAACAAAATATATGTAATAGCATACAATAATTATAATAGAGCATACCACAATAATGTAATTAGATGTCCAATTCTAAATAAACATATCAGCAATATCAAATTCAGACTTGCAAATAATCATATCAACAACATCAAACGGAGTATGATTTGGCTAGTGTAGAACATAATAACCTTGATCCTATTTAACCATCTATTATATCCCCTAATTATTCCATCACAATTACATTAACTTACAATACCAACTGATTCCTTCATCATCAACAGATATCTTACTCTTTATCTCCTTAATCCATCTGTTCTTCATACTCAGAAGATATCATTAGTGTAGGTCAACAAATGAAAATCCATCATATCACAACATCATTACTTATAAGGTTCAATAATTGTTACAAGCATCATTATTGCTTAATCATGCATCACACGTCTTTATATATATATATATATTTATATTAATCTATATATGATTATTCTTTATGGATTCATATCTTTATATATCTACTAATAATTATACTCAACTTCTTTTTTTTTTTTTTTTTTTTAAGCAAAAGGCATGGAAGCCTATATATATATATATATTATAATATAAAAGTTTCATAATACAGATAATCCTTTGCTCAGCAAAATATGATAATATGCTAATAATAAATCAAAATTCAGCTTTAAATATCCATGTCTATCCATGTCTATTCCTGCAACTAACTCCCAAATACCAACTACTAAAAAGCCAACCTACATACATTTCGTCATCCTTATGCTTACTTCTGATTAAAACCATACATATTCAAACTACTTCATATATCCTTATGAAAACCTCTTTCAAATATGCCTCTTTGACCAACACAATGGCTAGGATACTGCAGTGGACGACCCATCTTGACTGTGGTAGGATTAAGACTCACTTGCAAATTGTTTGATGTGGAACCATTTGAAGAAGACTGAGGTGGATGAAGATTCCGTGGTGGAGAAGGAACTCAAAGCTGCAAACCCAAGTGTAATCCAGAAACAGAAATTGATGGTACATGCGCTCTTAAGAAATTAAGTGCATAATACTTTTCTCTCAGGTTATTCTCCATTACCGTACACAATCGACGCCTATTCTTCCTAAGCGCCCTTAAGAGAAAATTTTCATTCTTGTATTGAATGGCTAGTCTGAAAGCATCATAAACTTCTTCATAACCCTGTCGAGACTATAGAAAATCTCTAGGGAACAACCCACCAATGTAGCCATCTCCAGTAAAAAGATTATAATTTTGTATTGCTTTCAAAACAACATTGTCCATTGCAAATTGAAATTTTACATATTTCTTGACCAATTCTTCAACTTCAGTTAGAGACTGAATCATGTCCAATGCATTAGATAGGAAGATTAAAATCACCTGTGAGGGAAAAAGCAAACGACGAGCTCTTGGACTGGTGACATTGGTTCCTAGTACTGTCCGAATGCAATCTTCAACCCTCGCGCTATCCATGTTGAACATAAGCTCGAGAGAGTCTTGAGACAAATATCCTTCAAAAGGTCTCTCCCACAGTTTGACTGGTAGAAAAACCTTGAAATTCCATGGGCGGATGGCCATTTCTCACCTTTTTGCACTGGTAGAAACCGATAAAAAAGAGCACACACAGAGAGCTTAACAAAACCTTCACTTTGCAAATACTTGATGAAAGAAAATCTGCCCTGTATCTCTTCTTAAAGGCCGCATATACATGTGGAATAAAGATGGGAAGGAGTGCGTAAAAATAAAACATTAATATCTGGCTCTTGTTAGATGCTTGTTTGTTTGAAAATACTATTCAAGTAGCTGAGAGAAAATGAAGCACCTCAAAGATTAAATGCTATGTACCTGCAACAGAAAACAAACATTAGGAAAAATAAAATATATTGTTGGGATGCTCGGGCTGATAGCTTTGTATGATTTCCAGCATCATCAAAGGAATGGATGAAGTCCTTTGAGCTTGATCATACTCCAACTGGGCAGAAAATAAATCATTACTCATAGAGCTCCAAAGGCACATGTTTGAAATCCGAACACATGTTGATGATGCCTGCTAATTAGGATGACAGCTTGTTATGGGAAATGTAAGATTTAAAATCATTACATATTATCCTTCAAGTTACGATATCTTTGATGAGACATCTCAAACCAAGCAGATCGTTACTCCACTAATATGCCATCATTATTTCATATGTCAGCTAAAATCATCATAATGAAGTCTTTCGGCCATGTGAATGAATGCTGCTATATCAGTCCTTTAACAACCAATAGCTAATTCATCAAAATTAATTTAACAGATATTGTTCTGCTTTAGCTATTTCTTGAAGATGAGGAAACCGTACCAACTCCTCACTATTTTTTAGAACAATCATATCTTGTTGATCACAAACTAAATTAGCAAGCTCGTCTGCTAATCTGTTTCCCTCTCTATAAGTATGGGAAATGTGAATATCATCAAAAGACGCCAGCAAATCCCAAATTTTCTGAAGAACATACTTTATTCTCCAATTGCAGATTGTCTTCGACTTACATGCATTTATTATCAAAAGCGAATCACCTTCCACATGCAGTTTCTTAATGTTAAGATCCTTTGCCAAGGATACGCTTGCCAATAATGCATGAAATTTTGCCATGTTATTTGTGCAAGAAGTTAAATTAACTGCTTTTGCTCCTACCAAGATGCCCCTAAAATCTCTTATACAACACCCTGCACCTGAAACACCAGGGTTTCCCCGTGATGCTCCATCAAAATTAAGCTTGAAAAAGGATGAGCTTGGCGGTACCCATTTCACCTTATTTCTATCCACTTTAAGTGAATTTGGATGCATTGGAGCTCCTTGAAGAGGCAAGACAATGTACTTCCAATGCTTTAAAATAAAATTATCCCAATTGGAATATACTGAAGAAGCTGATTTGTAATTGGCAACATAAGAATTACATACTTCTGGAATTGTCTTCTCAAGCTTCTGCTTAATTCTCTCAGTTGAAACTGTTTGATTTCTAAAAATACATCTGTTTCTCTCCAACCATATTGACCATATTACCAGGGCAGGAGTAACTAGCCATATGCAAGCAAAAAGTGCCAACTTATGAAGAACTGGCCAACTAATGAACATGTCCCAAAGAGAATTTGGTAAAGGAAAAGATACATTCAATTTCTCCATAATAAAATTCCATACCTCCTGAGTCACTTGACAAGATAGAAAAAGATGATCAATTGTTTCATCTTTATCTTTACATAAGGTGCACTTGAAAACTCTTGTTATTCCAAACTTTTCCAATCAATCACTTGTAAGAATCCTTTTCTTCAAAGCCAGCCATGCAAAGCTACCAGCCTTTGGCAACTGGGCTGAATTCCAACAAAAAACAAAGGCTCTATGAGACTGAAACTGTGAGGCTTGAGCAATAATTGACTTGTATCCTTGTTTGACTGTATATAGACCACTCTTGGAAGGGGCCCACAACAGTTTGTTTGGAGAATGGGAAAGGTAAACCAATCTGTTTTTCAAAATATCTGAAAGGATAGTTTTCTGTGCATTTGGTATAAGGATATTTGTTAAATCCTTCCACTGAACCAAACTTGTTATTGGATGACAAGAAGAAACATAGTCTTTTAAATACACTCCCCACACTTGTGAGAGTGTATTTTCAGTTAATTGCAGATCCTGGTTCGAATTAAGTGGAGGCAAGCCATTCCACGAATCTTTCCAAAACAACACTTGATCTCTAGTATTAACCTCCCATGAAAGAAAAGGGGTAATGATTTCTCTACAAGCCACTATAAAATTCCACATAACTGAGTCTCCTGTGGGATTAGAAATTGTGAATATTCTGGATGGGTCATTATTATCTAAATATTTGGACTGCATTATCTTACACCACTTCAGATCCGGCTTATCATACATTCTCCACACTAGCTTAGCCCCTAGAGCCAAATTCCTTGCAGACAAATTATGGAATCCTACACCACCACTTGATTTGTCAGAGCACATACTTTCCAAAGAAACTAGTGGAAGTTTCCCTTTTCCATCCAAATTTCCTTTCCACAAGAACTCTTTTATGAACTTTTCAATTTAATGAATAACACCCTTTGGAGCTTACAAGATAGCCAAAAAATAATTTGGAATAGATGCCAACATAGACTCGATCAACAAAATTCTGCCTGATAATGTAAGATATTGTGCTTTCCAAGCAAGTATTCTTGCTCTTATTCTTTTCTAAAATCTTATTCCAAAAAGTAGGCTTGTTAGAACCCATCAAAAATGGAATGCCCAGATAAGAACAAGGGAGTTTTTCCTTTTGAAAACCCAAAATTGAGACCAAGCGTCTTGCAATAGCTGGTTTAGTATTAAAGATATAAATCTTTGATTTAGTGTTGGGTGAAAATTATGTAATCAGCTTTTCGATAGATTACACAACTAGTACTTCAGCCACAACTATGTGAGATGTGAATCTCTCCTCTCGGAAAGGGGAGGCGCCCTTCTTACTGCTGACAAAAGCGATAGTAAAACAAACAAGTAATTACAAAATGTACACAATACGTACGAAGTGGGGGGGGTCTGTGACATTCATCCTTCTCTCTTTTTTCAGAGAAGATGTTTACAATGCTTCAGTGTTGGAAGTTCTTAATTAACAATAACTCTAAACTAACAACGAGCAGTAATGCCAATACCTCTATCTTGTCAAAGCAAAGCGTAGAGGTACCAAAAGTGATTAACAATAAACTAGTAAAATAAAAGGGAAAGCTCACGAAGGCACAAAGTCGTTCCGTAGCTTTTTCAATGGTGGATCTGTGAAAAGTGTGTCGTTTGTCGCGTTAGAAGCACAAAGTCTTCTTAGACGCAGCAATTCCTCGAACAGTATGAACAATTACAAGCACCAAGTCTTGTAGATCATCCAACCAAATTATCCAAAGAGCATGAACAATTACAAGCACAAAGTGTTGTAGATCATTCAACCAAAGTTAAACAAAACACAAATGAAAATCTAAATAAAGGATGTAACACAAAGTTTACATGAATTACTTAGAGTCTTTTAGATTCCATAAGCTAATCACCACCAAATGAGATCAATTCATAAGATTATCGAATCCAACACAAAGTCTGGATTGCAATCTTCTTCTTTATTGATCAGATTTCATTCACAAAGTATGAACGCAAAGTTTCACAATTCTGCTTCAAAAAGGGCAGCACTTCGTTGCAAAATACTAAAGGATAAATTTACAATAAAAATCCCTCACATTATATAGAAAGAGGGATGAGCAAAATTAGGAATCTAATTGAGGAAAACAAGGAAAGTTAGGTGAGCGATTTTAGGAGATCTCACCTAAATTTGACCAAAATCAAAGTGTAATTTGTTTTCAAAAGATTACATCTTCGAACTTGGTGCAATTACAATTTACAAAAAAGACATATAAGATGTCAGGAAATATTTACAAGATGCATAAAGGGATGCACCGGAAATGTCTAACACTAGAGATCAGGAACCTTCTTCATGTTTCCTTTCTTTGGGCGCGGAAGTCTTCGTATTTCTTCTTGGTCTCCTGCACGAACTTCTCATCCAGACCAACGGTGTAATCCACAATGGTGTGAATTCTCGTGATCGATCTCATGGCAGATGAGTGAACCTTCTTGCACCTGTCAAGATGCTGTGTTATCCAATGTGAGCCTTGTATCACAAATGACGCTCGAGAGGCTTCAAAAGTTGCAGCCAATCAACTTCATGATGGCTTCCTTGAAGATCCGAGATATTTTGGTGGCCGGCAGAAGATGCGATTCTTCTTAAGAAGTTGACTCGGTAACTCCTTGATACCTTTTTCAAGAATAACACGATGCCCTTCGACATCTTCCTGCACTTGGTGGAGATCTTCCGTAAGAGATTGAATTACTTGAATTCGATGTTTCAAGGATTCTCTTACCTCAATGAACTTTTCTTTGTTAGGAATTACCCCAACTTCCACCAGTTTACTGAGCTTTACCTGCTTCATCTGTGACCACAATAGCAGGCATTTTTCCATATCTCTGCGCTCTTGGGAAAGTACACTTTTCTCTTTATCAAGCTCTGTGGTGAGCTTGGCCAACAAGGTAGTTTTCTCGTCCGTAGCAATTATGATCTGAGATCCGTGTTCTATGATCTTCTCAACTAAATCATACAACACCCTGCCTTTAGAGGCGAACTTCTCAGCTTTCTTGACAGCTGGGTCCTCAATACTTACCACTGTCAGCGGTTGTGTATTAGTTGGAGATCCTGCAAGTCTCTTCACAACAGTGGCATAATGCTCTGCCCTCTGCTTGTACATATTGCAAGCTTGCTCCATTTTATCTAGTCTTCCAGCCAAGATATCCAATGTCACTTGTGCATCTGCTTTTGCACTTTCATTGGTAACCTTGCCAAGCTGGACTTTTGTTACCGTGTAGTCCTCCATATTGACATCTCCTTCTTCTTGTGGTGGTATGCCAATTTCCGCATACTTGTTGCTAGTCTTGTCAACGTTTAGCCTTGAGTATACTTTTGCCTTTTTCTTCCCTTTAGCCTTTGGAGGGACTATCTCTTTGAGGTCGAGCTCCTCCGGAGAGATCATTTGCTTCTTCCGCTTCGACACTTGAGATATCAGCCAAGGGGGAAGGAAGGAGGTGTGAACTTCTAGATTCACTGTCAACTCAGTTGTCATTGTCACTTCTGAAGTCATTGTCACCTCTGAAGTTACCATGGGTATTGTGACAATGGGAGAAGTGTCTGTCATCATTGCTCCTGTAGACTGCACATTGAGCTGATCACGCATTGACTCATTCATGAAACGATTGAATTCATTTTCAGAAGTGATATCATACGTTGGTGAAGACAGGCTAGGAATGGATGATGGAGGACTTGACAGTATATCAACCGTATGAATGCTTGTCATTGAGGGAGTATCAAGCGGGGTTGATGCTACAGGAATAGTGGATATCTCAACTGCAGGGATGCATGTGGTAGGAATGGGTGACGAAGGAACAGGAGGTGGAGGAGTTCTTGAATTTGGAGGGGTATGAGGAATAGTAGAAATCACAGGCGATGACGTTTGAGGAATTTCCTCAACTACATTCTCAGGTGAAGATGTAGTTCTTTCTTGATCACAGGGTTCCTGTTGATCACCCTCTTGTTTCTCCGATTCTAGTTCACCTTGAATCACCTTGAATCTTCTTCAGACTCTTGCCGCTTTCAGAAACCTCTTCTACATCGGAGTCTGCTTCTGCTGAGTTTTCATCTTCACGGATTGGTCACTGGAAGTACTTTCTTCATCGGAATCTATCTCCTCTGGAACAACCTTTTTACCTTTAGAGCGAGATGGATCGGATTCCGTGGTTTCTCCTTCTGGGACGGACTGGGTATCTTTCTTGCCAACAGTAAACTTGATCCAGGGACCTCTTCGTGAGGAAGTGGGAACATCCGCTGATTTATTTTTCATGCGGAGTTCTTGTTGTCGGCGAGCTTTTGCTTCAGATTCTTCTCCTTCCGAATCTGTTTTGAAACTTTTCATTTCAAAACCATGCTTATGTAACCATTCTGCAGTGTTGGCTAGGATTGGCTTCAATCTCTCTCTCATGCTGGTAATTTCTTTCCTAGGCCATTGAATTGCAGGCAACGGCCTTTTAGAAACCTCTTGTTCATCATAGACAACATTCATGATATCGCCAGGATCTGTAAAATCCTCTGGTAGGTTAGCAATATCAAGGTCTCTGATCTGTTGAACAGTCAACCTGCAATAATCCATTTTGCGAATGGCTTCTTCATCTCTACAATCAGCCCAAATGTCTTCAAACAGGTACTTGTGATGATGACCTTTTTGTAATTGCCTTTTGACATCTCGGTAATCAAAATCAAACCTATACCTGTAGGTCTTGATTGTCATGATTTGCATTTTAGCATAAACAGACTTGGCTTTTTGTACAGTTGGGATAGTATATCTGCCGATTGTCAGTGGGAACTTGAATCCACGCTTGTGTTTACTTCTTCGTTCTTTATGCGCTGAAATCAGCTGTCTGCACGTCTCCATGAGAACCCACTTATCCGAAGGATAACGTGGCAGCATGTAAGGACAACCAGTGTAGCACCCTACTCTCAAATAAGTAAACGTTGGGAATTGCAGAAATAAGTATCCAACTTTACTTACCGCCTTATAGGCCTCATCAGATACCCTCCTCCTTTCGAGAGTTGGATCAAAATTGAAAAGCAAAGGTGCGAAGAAAGCATCTGTAACCCGCCTGAAATGATGGAAGCTTTCCTTCAATTCCAGTTGATAGAAGAATTTATACACAGGTACCAGCATCCGATTCCCTTTGGTGGATAGGCCTGGAAATTGTCTCATTACAACTGTTGCGTACACCAGGTAAGAAGTCATATAGAATTTCAATGTGGAAGGCGCATTGATCAGCTACTCATGTATTTCATCACTGATTTGTTTGCCCCAGTCAATGTGCACCTTTTGTCTTCTTATAATCCTGATGTATTCATACATCCAATCATGAAAAGTGGATGATTTAGGCAAGCCTTTTACTTTGCTTAAAAATGTGATCATATCTTTGACGTCATCTTTGAAATCACTTCGCAGGAGTCCCTTTGGCCATCTGGAAACAGATTGTCTAGGCTTCTTCAACCATTGGGTATTTATTAGGTTTTTAGCCTTGTTGGAATCAGAGTCAAAGACTTCTTGTGCTTTTTGTATAGAGATGTCAATGTATTTCTCCATTTGAGGAACCTTAAACACAATGTCAAAGAAGTCAGGGTTGAGTCTTAAAATCTTGTGCCCAGAAGAATCGATCACACTTCTGCTTTCCCTGATGTAATGAGATGCCACTTGAAGAACAAATTCCGTATTGTGTGCAGCAGTAGGGAACATGGCTACCAAATGCAGGTTATTGTGTACAATTGCTCTCATTGGGTCAGAAAGAGGCTTCATCTCAGTTTGCTTTGCAAAATCAACCAAGTCTTGATGGCCAACCTCTGTGTCTTTTATTTCTTCCACCTTGGAAACCACTACAGTCAGCGGATAGACACCTTGATATTTATATTTCATTTTGCCTTTTGCTTTTGAAGAAGACGGAGGTTTTCTGGCAGTCATCAAGAGCAACTGAAACTTTGATCAATCAACTTTGAAGGTCTTTGTGACTAGAGACTGCAAAGTGTCGAGCCAGAACAAATGTTAGTCGTTATGTAGCATGGGAATGCGCAAAACGAGCAACGATGATGAGCAAGCGTGGAGCGGATGACAAGGCACGCAAAACGATGCACAAAATGGAAGGAGCGAGGTTCATAACGAAGCTTGCAAGTTTGAAGTACTTTTGGGAAAAAATTGTGAAAAGTGTAAGGGCGCACTTTTTCAGCGCTCTTGCACTTTGAAGAATTCACTTTGATGCAGGGGCACTGAAAAACAGCGCTCCTGCACTTTTCAATGTTAGACAAAAAAGTGAAATGTTAGCGTGCACTTTTTCAGCGCTATGACATCTCTCAAAATGAAGTTAACAATTGATATGGCGTTGAAAAGGTGCGCTTCTTCGTTTGGGAAGGGTAATGAAAACATAATGCGATGCTTTGGCAATATGGAAGTATTGAAAGGGTTAAAAGCAACACTTGAGAACACATTTTGAAGTGCATCAGATCTTCACCTATTTCCATTTCAAAGTATTGGCATAAGAAATATGTGAAGAGACCAAAATACGTGGGTAAGAACGGCTAAAATGAAGGAAGGCAAATGCGTATGTGCAAGAGATCACCGTCAAAACAAATGATGGCGACATAAATGCGTGATGATAAACCATAATGCGAATAGGGCAAGAGGAAAAACATGATAAAAAATTAACAAGACTCCATACCAATGGCGAAATAAAGAAAACGCATGGGTGAAGAAAAACATGAGAAGAAAACAAAGATAAACAAAAACGCATATGTAAATCTCTAAGACGTGCACAAAATAATGAAGGAGAATGGAGAGAAAGTAGGAAGAACAACTTACCAAGAGAAAATGCGAAATTTGATTGAGAGGAACTTCAGATTTCTCAAAAACGTGTTTTGCAGCTTGAAAAGATTTCGCCCAGCATGAACGAATGATGTTTGAAGATTTTAAACAATGAAAATGAAACAATAAAACACTTTTAAGTAAATGGGAAAACCAAAAACCTAACTCAAGTCGAGCAATTAATTTAGGCACAAAAAGTGGCACGATGAGCGAAAGATGTAAAATGCATGAAGAAACGCGCCAAGGCAAGAAAATGACTAAGTCAGGATAAAAAGTGTAAGAGCGCACTTTTTCAGCGCTATTACATTTTAGTGACAAAAACACTTTCATGCAGGGGCGCTGAAAATCAGCGCCCCTGCACTTTTCATACTTAGCCAATTTTTGGCTTGTGAGCAGGAGCACACTTTTTCAGTGCAACTGCATCTTTCGCAATTTTAGCTAAGTATGAATAGTGAGGCTTCACGAAGGAGTTCGTTTCAAAGGTCTTTGCGAGGCGAACATAGGGGGATGCTCAAATTGACTATTTGAGGCTTTGGAACGCATTTCGAGGTAGCTTGAAAATCACCTCGTTTTGCGTGCTTGAACTCCACGAACCTAGGAAACAGACAAGTTTCGTAGGGGGTTATCCGTGGAACGAGCGTTGCTAGATTCCGTGACAATATTTAGCTACATTAATCTTTTGCCCTGAAACCAAAGAGTACTTTTCCAACAATAACTTAATCTGATTTGCTTCTTGCAAAGAGGCTTTGCCCATCAACAATGTATCATTTGTGAATAGAGAGTGGGTAGCTGTTATGTTTGTGTTAGGAATAACAATCCCCTGCCATAAGCCTTGTAAATGAGCCTTGTGAATCGATCTACTTAGTGCTTTTTCCATGAGAATGAATAGCACAGGAGACAATGGATCTCCTTATCTCACTCCTTGGGACGAACCAAAAAAACCAACAGGACATCCATTGATAATCATTGAGAATTTTGCACTTGATAAGCATGAAAGAATCCATTTGCACCATTTATTACTAAAGCCAAATTTCTTTAACACTTGAATAAGAAAATCCCAACACACTCTATCGTACGCTTTCATCATATCCAACTTAATGATGAAAGATGGAATGCTGGAAGTTTTAATTGAATGTAAAACTTCATGCGCAACTATAGCACCTTCTGTTGTTTCCCTTCCTGGAACAAAACCACCCTGCTCTGGAGATACAAGTTTAGGGATGAGTGGCTGAATTCTCAAATAAATAGCTTTAGTAAATATCTTATACACCGTATTGCATAAAGAGATTGGCCTGAATTCAACAAAAGATTTTGGATCCTTTACTTTCGGAATTAAAGCAATGTGGGTTGTATTAAATTGTTTTAAAACTGACCCTGTCCTTCTTGACTCTTCTAGTGCAAGGAGAATATCAATTCCCACAAAATTGTAACATTTTTGAAAAAACAAAGCTGTGAACCCATCTGGGCCAGGAGCTTTATCAGGTTGCATAGAAAACACTACCCTTCTTACCTCATCCAAAGTAAAAGGTTTCAAAAGATTTTCATTGTCTTCCCTAGAAATGAGTGTTGGGATGGAATCCAATAAATAATCTGCCTCATTAGAAGTTGATGAATTATTGATGTCTGGAGCTGAAAGAAGAGATGAAAAGAACTTGATAGCTTCTTGTTGAATTTCTTCCTCCTTTAGTAGTTGTTGACTTGAAACCGCATCTTGAATTTTGAAGATGGAATTATGTGACTTTTTTATCTGTGCAGATGCATGGAAAAACTTCGTATTTCTATCCCCCTCCTTCAACCACAACTCACGGGACTTCTGCTTCCAACATATTTCCTCTCTGGCTACTAGCTTTGCCCATTCTTCCTGTAAATTCTTTTGCTTTTCATATAAATCTGCATCTAAGCCTTGGCTGATTATTATGTCATTTATGTCTGACAACCCCTTAAAGACTTTGTCTTTCTGTTCAAAAATGTTTTTGAATACATTCACATTCCAAATCTTAATATGATTTTTCACATATTTTAACTTATTAGCTAGTTGAAACATCCTTGAACCCAACACAACTGGGGCAAAATTCCATCATTGATTTAGCAATGGTATAAAGTGAGGATGGTATAAAGATGTGCAAAGAGAATTAATACATCATGGATGAGGAAGCCAAAACCCCCTGGCGCCAAGTTTCCTAAGCAAATTATCTCAGAGGAGCTGAAGCAGGAGTACTGTGATTTAATCATGACGCTTAGCCGGGTGAATGGCAGCCCACAAGTATATGCATTTGAACCTTGGATGTTCTTCTAGATCAGCGTAGTGTTGGAGGGCAAGAAGCACGTCGACTGGGCAAGAATGATCAGTGACAATATAGATGAGCAATTCAGAAATTTGAGGAGAACCAGGACATTTTATATGAGTTCGTATGTCATCTATATGCTGGTTTGGATGACAAAATACAAAGGATTGACATACCAAGAGCCAATCGGATGCGGTCCTGATCAATTTAAAATCCATGAAGCTTGCAAGCAGCTGCATTTGACAAATACCTCCAGCTTCAAGAGAGTGAATGACGCTTTTACTATGCACATCACGAGGACTCTTCAACGAAGAACACAACAAAGGATATCCAAGGACGCCCAAAAGTTGATTGAGGAGTACGGGTATTGGTTTATCCAATTCCCGAAGTTCACTTATATTAGGCTGCAGGGGTTTACTTCTTATGCTTATAGATTGTCAAGGTACCCCATGGATAGAATGGTGATGCTGGAAGTGTCTAGGCAACTCATTGCCTATGACAATCATAAAGAAAAGGAAGAAAGGAGGGCTGAATTTCCCTATTGTTGTGGGGAATTCAATTGAAGAGTGCCCATCTTTCCAGGCAGCTAAAGATGCAGAGGATGATCTACAATTCTTTCACCTCACTCTCCACAATAGTAGACAAGACTTTGATCCTCACAAAAAGATGACTTTATATTTAATTAATTTAATTATTTATAGTTATTTCAATAAAGTAAAATTAAAAGATGATTTTATATTTAATTAATTTAATAAAGTGATTTAAAATAAAATATTCTACCATAAAGTCACTTAAGGGAATAAAATAATATTATTTCTAGAAGCTTCTTGGAAAGTCATGGGAAATCTTTATAAGGAGCTGTTGGCTTAGCATTTGGGCATGCTTGATTTGGATTTCATTTCTTATTACCAGTTTGGTAAGAAGTTGAATGCTTTGCTTGCTCAAAGGTTTGAAGACTCTAGAGTACCAGGCTCGGTTGTGAAAGATCAACCCTAGTTGGAATTGTTGAGGAATCCATCCAGGGTTTCTATAGGTGTTTCATTGGAGAGATTTTACAGGTGCAATAGCTGATGTATTATTGCCCTAGTTGGATTGATGTGATAGCTGGTTTATTATCGCATCTTCATCATTGCAGCAACTGGTTTATTGTTGCAATTAGGATTTTATTGGAGAGCAACAGCTGATGTATTGTTGCATCTTCACTTGAATGGAGGTTTCAGTTGGCTGATTCAATTATTTACAAATTTAATGGTCTTGTGACCAAATTTGTAGAGCAAAGAAAATGTCTGATTGAAAGAGAAAGTCAATTTGGAAAATATATTTGCAGATTTTGGGTGAATACTTTCAGTTTATAGGAAATTGATTTTGGTGGAGATACTTGCAAATGTTTGGAGAATATATTTACAGAATTTGGAGCTCAATTGGCAGCCATTTTTATATTTGATTTTAAAGAGGAATTTGGTGATAGCACCTTTAGTTTATATTTAATCAATCGCTGCATTGTAAAGAACAAATGCTGAACTGTAAGTGAATCGAATTTTGTCTAAGAGGAACAATTTGCTAATCAGCTTTAACACCAGGACAGCTGGTGTGATTTTATTAATCAAAGGCAGATTAAAATTCGAGTTTGCATAAGGAAGGGTCGCTGCATGGAGAGGGCTTGATTTTGAGTTTGGAGGCACATAAAATTTTGAATTTACTTGGAAGTGAGATGCAGGTCTGCAAGAGTCTCAAGCGTTGCAAGTGGTGGCAAATTGAAGAAGATTCGATTTGGGTTTGCTCAGAAAAATCATCTCAGGCGGGACAAATTTCTAGGTTCCTTATATATTTTGCAGTCACAATAATGTGATAGGTTTCCATTAGTATTTGCAATTCACTATAGTGGAGTAGTTGCATATGAGCTGTATGTCATGCTATTATATCATTGTAATTCATTGCCAAAGAGTGTAAACATTTTGAGCAGCAATACATAAGAGCTGGAGTTTTCACTCAAACTGGTCAAACTGGTTGTCAAATTGTCACCTAGCTGTAGGTATTCATTTGCATGGATAAGTCATATGATAAATTGCTTAATTGCTGTAGCTTAGTCTTACATGTATTTTCAGTCATCATTAGAATTAGAGATGGTATGACAATTGTTTGTCAAAATACCTTTATGCTGTAGCTGCTAATTGTATGCATTATCAGTCATCTATATGCACTAGAAAATCATAAAAATACTTGCATATTCATCTTAGTTGCATTTGAGGTCCATTGAGCATTGTTATTTAAAATCTTTACACAATACATCATCATCATTCAAAGAGAAAATGCAAAAGAAACAAACAATCAGCAGTTATGGTGTTTGCAAGACAAATGTTTGATGGAATGTCCAAGTGCTGAAAGTTGAAAATTAGAGCAGAATCAATAAGAGTCATTACACTAGCCTATACTCCATTACAATCACTAAAAGGAGGAAGAGAGATAGAGGAAGAGGAAGCCCTATGAAAACTGAAAAAAATAGTGATTTAACATAAAAAAAAATTGAAAAACAAAAAAAGTTGAATATGCCATGAAGGTCCCTGTGGCTTCCTTTTGAGTCTACTTAAATCTATTGCCGACAAACATGCACTTTGGTTTCAAAAAGAAAAAAATTAAAATTGCTGTGTGCTGCACTGAATCAGATCCCTAGTAATTGAATTCCACTTCACTTGTGGTTTAATTTTGAGTAATGCTACCATGGTTATAGTCAAATGATATAGAAAGTAAATATAACGATCTTAGCAAAGATGCTTGGTTTTTATACTTGTACTTTGGCTCTGTAACTTCTTGTGGATCTCTTTGTCAAGTTCTATTCTCTATTGAATCCCTTACTTGGGAACATGCTTCAAAGCTATTGATTGATATTGTAATATGACCCATTCAAAATTTGGATGGTGTATGTGTATTTACTTTTATTTGTTTGATGTGTAGTGTTGGAGATTGTTACTTTTTCTTTAGATGATTAATGGAAATAGGCCTTATCATCTTTGAAACAATTGTAATAACAATGCTATAATTTTTTTAGATTATTTACAACATGGATTGCATTAAGACATAAAATAGTGTGAAAGATGATCCTACAAAGTTTAACAATTGAATCTTGGTCAACGGTACAATTTCTACTCAATATAGGGGTGAAGACATTATGGTTTGCTACCTTTGGTGCAAACTGTTGTACATCAATACAACTTTCTATAAATTTCAGCTTCTTTTACTCATATTGTTTACATAAATGATAAAGTAAAATTTCTTTTACTATTTATAGATATTAAATTTTAAAATATTATTTTTATAGCCGGGTGAGTGCGAGATCACGATGGACCAAACAATACCTCTAAGTGGCAATCAAAATGCTAAAAAAGGACTTAAGCAACTTTACTCTGAAATTTGAATGGAATGTAAAAAATATGTAGGAATAAGATTTGTGTAAAATTGAATGTAGTTTATGGGATAGTTTTTTTTTTTTTTTAAATCAAATTAATTTGGTGAAAATTGGATATTTCAATGAGGCATCTATTAAAATTTTCATAAAAAAATAAAAAATAGGTGTTATTTTGGCCAACCTAAAAATGAGCAAAATATATATTTTTTGTCTTTAGAATAAGTAAAGGACACACACCCAGATTTGATGCATATTTTTGTGAATTTGTTTTGTAAGTAAATAATTAGTTATGAAGTTTGTACAACTTTTTTAAAATATTAAAAAACAATTTTGCAACTATCTTAACTTGGTCAAAAAAATATGAAATTCTTTTATTTTTCAAGACTTATTATAGCTTGTGAAGTGTAGAGTTTGACATGTCTTTTGGTTTTGAAAAGGGTTAAATGGTGTAAGAGACCTGGTGTCTCTAAACCCCAATCTATGCTGAATAGTAAAGTTTTGCTGAGTTTGATGTTTTGTGGTTTGTTTCAATGATTTTTGCATATAATGTTTTTGCTGGTTTTTAAATCAAAATGATGCCAGATAATGAAAAAGCAATGAAATACACTAATATTTATGCACAATTGACACCCATGAGCTGCAATCGCCTTTATTATTTCAAATATCTGATTACAATACTGAAAGGCAAACATGCAAAGTAAAAAGCAGCTGTATTATGAATTAAAGAACCTGATTTTATTTGCAGCCAAGCATGAACAGCTGAAGATGGTCGATTTGCATAAGAAACAGAGAACAAATCAATATTAAACCCTTGCTTTATTATTCACCAAGCCACTGTAGCGAACCACTATTCACGATGGTACTGTAGCGGATCACTGTAGCGCAGGTACTGTAGTAGCCAACACCAATTTTGCTGTGCAAATGATTAACTTTTAAATTCCTGATCTGCAGATTGATAATCATGAAACCCTTGGAATGCTTGTATTTCTTCACCAATATGCTCAAGTATGACTCCTGAATGAAGCCACGCTGGTTAGCAATCTTCAGTTGATCTTTCACAACCTCAGTATGCTTGATTCTGAAGAGGGAACGTTCTCCAAAATCTGATTTGCAGAAACCCTTGTTTCTCAAACTCCAAAATGCTTAGAGAGAATAAGACAAATTCGAATAATCAATAATAATGAGTTCTATTTGCCCTTTGTGAAATAAATAGTCTCTTCAATAAGTTCGACCCTCTCAAAAAAGCAATTAAATAAACATTACATGATATTAAATTCGCCCCTTTTGACTTAGGCTCTTTAATTAATAAATGGCGTCCCTTTATAAATGAGTAATAAATACTCATTTAATAATAATATCGCTCCTTTATTATAAAGTTATAAAATACTTTATAATAAGCCCTTTAATTAATTAATATTTCCCTTAATTGACTTTATAATATAAAGTCATAATAATAATAATCATTAAATGCTTCAATATTCTCTGTTTGCTCAACAAACTGCCAAACTGGGTCGAAACTGAAATAGCCAACTGAGCCAGGTGCCCTGCCAGAAGTAGTAACCCCTGATGGCCTGACTTACTATAAATAGTAAGTGCCTGAATAACACTCTGTAAGCATCTGCAAAGGCCCAAACCTGAATCAAACTGTGGAGTAATGTCCTCAAACACTGGATAACTGCAATGGAAGACCCTCTAATCACAACTGTCAGCCTACAAGGGTCAAAATGATAGGCTAACTCTTATGAACTCTGATGCTCATGAAAATGGGGACATTACAAATGGTTTGAAATTATGGATGTTTTTCAATCAACATGTCTATCAGGAATCAAACATAGTCTACATATAAAATTAGTAATAATTACCTATTAAAAATAATTAGGCATATATTATATTTTTAGAATTTTGAGAGTTTTTTGGATATACTCTTTTTGTTTGATCAAATTTGGATAAAAAACCGTTCGTTAACATCAAGGGTCAAGTTGAAAAAAATATGGGACTTCGGGTGAAAATTGGATGGCGTTTGCAACTTCGGGCCGTGCTAGGGCACCCGAACCCTAGCTCGTGACTGTTTCTGGTTTGCTTTGTGCGCTGTGGGGTGGGTTCTTGGTGTCGCTTGGGGGCGGAGCTTGCTTTCTTTCTTTTAATCTTTCCTGCGGATGTTGCATTATCATTTTAGGCGATGATTCCTTTTGGCGTTGGGGTCTCCAATCCCTATCTCTTGTGGTCTCGTGCTCGGGGCTATTGCTGTGGTGTGTTGGAGGGTTTTTAGGGGTCTCGTGAGCAGGGAGGCCCCATTCTTTGGGCTGCGTGGTGTTCCTCTCGGGGGTGGGGTCTAGCTTTCTACGCTGCCCTTCTTTAGCTTTGTGTGGAGTGCGATTGGTGAGTGGGGTTGCTATCCCCACTCCCCGCTGTGGAGCTTTGGGTTGTGTGCCCGTCTCAGGCCCCTCAGTTTTAATGGCTTTGGGCGAATCGTCTGGGGTTTCGCCCTCAATGGATTTTCGCTCTGCAGTTGGTGCCAAGTAGTCTTCCCAGGAGGCAAAGATTTTTGATAATAATTTATTTTCTCCTGATTCGGGAGTTGGTAGAATGGGATCGTCTGGTGGTTCACGCATTACGAAGATCAATGGGTGTCTAGAATGCTGTAAAGAGAGGCTGAAGTTGGTTATCCCGCTGGAGATGATTGCGGAAGACATTGATTATTACTCGGGTCGCTCTTTATTGTGCAAGTTTATGGGGATGCGTATCTCATTCCAATTCCTGGAGTGATGGGCCCAACAGACCTGGATGCCGGAGGGCGAGATGGAGCTCATGTCGGTGTGGGTTCGGCTCCCTCGTTTTCCTGTGGAATGTTGGTGGGATGATGTTCTGCACCTATTGGCCTCGATGCTTGGAAAGCCAGTTGGCTCTACGCAACAGACTCAGGTTAAAAAGGTGATGACTTTTGCTCGTATTTGTGTTGAAATTGATTTAAGTAAGCCATTACCAGATTCTGTGGATATGTGTGCGGGTCCTTATTCGTGGTTGCAGCAATTGGATTATGAGACTCTTCCTTTTCGCTGCCGTCTTTGTCATGAATATGGTCACCTGCTACGACGATGTCCAAGGGCTAGGCCTTCAAAACCCCAGTCTTCTCAGCTCCCTCGCAACCCCCCAGGGCTGACAAGGGGAAGGATCCCATTCCGGGTGAAGTGGTTGGTGCGGATGGTTACGTTCCTGTCAAGGCTTGTCACAGGAACCAGGGTCAGAAGAGGACCTTGATGGAAAGATAGGATGAAGACACCTTTAATAGATTTGAGATTTTAGATGATCTCAACCAGCAGGAAGTGAACCCGGGCTTGGTGAATCTGAATCAAGATGTGTTGGTTTCTGGGCAGGAGGGTCTTTTGTCTAAAGCTATTCAGGTTATGCAGGATGCAGGTCCTTTGCAAATGGAAACTAACCTTCAGATGGAGGTTAGATTGGAGTCCGTTCTTACGATTGAAGGGAAGAAGGGTGTGGGGGATGGATCTTCTCTGGTGGTGAAAGCAGGTTCTGAAATGGTTAAGAATAGCAAGTCTCCTTCTTAGTTGGGTCTCCTTCAAAAGGACCCAAAAAAAGGGGTGGGGGAGAAATCCTCCAAGCTTGGTAGAAAAAAGGATTTGGAAAAGATTAAATTAATAGGGGAGACTTTGGTGGAGTCAGGGTTCGTAAAGACCCTAGATTCTCATTTCTCATGTCCCTTGAAATGATTGTTTTGTCTTGGAATGGAAGGGGCTTGAACAGTGGCCCTAGACAAAAAGTTGTTCGTGCTTTGATTAGAAGTCATTCTCCTAATGTTCTTTTCCTTCAGGAGACTAAGTTATCAATTGAGTGTATGTTGGGGTTGATGCCTAAGCTATGGGGAAGTGGCAAGTGCTAGTGCATTGGGGCTCATGCATCGGCTGGGGGAGTGGCTTGTCTATGGAACCCTCGCAAGGTTCGCCCCCTTTGGTGGATGTCCTTTAAGTCTTCTTTATCTATGAGTGCCTCTTGTTTTGAGATTGGGGAGTCTATACTCTTCTCTAATATCTATGCGCCTGTTGAGATTCAGGGTAAGCAACTTTTGTGGTCCCATAGTAGGTTTGTCCGTAGCATGGTGCCTTAGCTTTCGTGGATTGTGGTTGGGGATTTTAATGCCATTTTTGAGCTCGCTGAGAAGCGGGGTGGTATTGCCAGATTGGAGGCTTCTGTGCTGCTTCTTCAGGATAATATTGCGGCTTTAAATCTTGTTGACATCAAGCCCACCAATGGTTAGTTTACTTGGAACAATCGAGGGGTTGGGGAGAGTTGCATTGCAGAGCGTCTGGATCGTTTTCCGGTTTCCTGTTTCTGGGTTGGTGGTCGGTGGTCCTCTAGCTCTGAAATTCTGGATTGGCGGGGCTCAGATCATTGGCCTATCAAGCTTTCCATTACTTCTGCTCGTGTACCCCGGTCTCCTTTCAAGTTTCAGCTTATGTGTTGGCCATGTCGCTGACTAGTGGAGGTATGGTAGACCTGCTTATGGTATGGCAATGTATACTTTTGCTAAGTTATTGCAATTTGTGAAGTACCAGCTTAAACGTTGGAACCGTTGGTGCTTTGGAAACATTTTCCATGAGAAGAGTGCTGCTCAGGTTGAGTTGGATAGTATTACGAGGGTGGTCAGGGAGGATGGGGTAGCTGAAGATTTGCTTCGGGAGGAGGCTAGGGCTTTGAAGGCGCTGGAGGAGTGTGAGCTGCGGGAGGAAGTTTTTTGGAAACAAA
>VDFB02350793.1:0-16158 GCA_007258455.2 Sequoia sempervirens | reverse complement strand
TCGAATAGAACCAATATAATATAAAAAAAATCTTTTAAATTTTTGATTTAAATGACCTTTTGGCTGTCCACCGCAGGAGACGCCTGGGCGTCCCTGAGACGCTGGAGGGACGCCTAGGCATCTCCCTCGATGTCTCGGAGATGCCCAGGCGTCTCCGTGTCTCCGACGGCTAGCCAAAAAACGGTGGCGCCGCCGAAGACTTGGGAACGCCATCCCCACATCTCCGGGACGTCCCCGTTCCAGAGACGCTAGGGCCTAAGGGGGGGGGCGCGTCCCCGGGGTTCACTGTATTTCAGGGACAAAAAGGGGTGGCTATTAATATAGCATTTAAAAATTAATATGTGAATTTTTAAAATACAACTAAATTAAAAAAACCTAAAAAAAACCTAAACAAACTAGAGAAGATGAAGTTCTAAAAAATTGAGCATTTAAAAATATCTACTAAAAATACAAGCATATGCCATACAAAGTATATGATTCTTGAGGCTTCTCTAACATGTGAAAGGGAGCAATAGCGTAGGTATACATGTCAATCTCAGTCTAATACAGATTCAACTACAATGTCAGTGTAATTTGTCTAGTGTCATAGACAGATTGAAGACATTCTTTGCCAAAATAAATTGTGTTTGAATGATTCATGTGTTTCCTCCGGAAAGGATAGGTCAAGGATACTTAGCTGGCATTTGAATAAACCTCTGACCACAACCAGTAAAATGAGATCACAAACTTGCTTTCCCTTTAGGTCCCCAACTTCCATTTATGTGTGTGGTGTTTATTCCTTACATCTAGTTCTAATAAGCAATGCCCTCCACTCTACATTCTTACTTTTGTATGGCAACATGGATGCTAAGGAGTTGATGTTTATCATGTTGTTTGTGGATACATTTTGGTTCAACTGGAGTTTATGAGGAAAGAGTCTTCCCAATTCCCATGTGAATGGACTAGAATCACATATGGAAAATTCCAGCAGGTGAGAACTATCAATTTAGCATAGTTAAACATGGAAGGCTACTTGGATTCCTTGCTCTCCTCTTGACTCTAGCTAAGAAGGCCTGATACCAGTCACAACAAGCTCAAGGGAACCCTTCCACATTTTTCTTTTTCTGTTTACAAGGTGCAGACATGGGAGGACACCATAACCAAGATATCCTGATATAAAAACTTGGTTCATACCACAGTAACGGGACTCGCTAGGACTCAGCGAGTCCTGAGCTGAGCAACCCTGGCCGAGTCCTGGGAGCCCGGACTCAGACTCGACCGAGTCCTAGTCATACTACCCGCATCCGTAGGACTTGCTGGACGCGCTGCTTCTAGGAGAGTCCCAAGCCCTAGACGCAGCCGGTGCAACAAAGGCCAAAAAGCCAAAAGAAAACATAAATAAAAGTTTTTTTTTTTTTTACTTATATCATCTCCCCAACCCTAAAAGCAACCTCATTTCATTCACATGGAAAAATATGAGGAGAAGAGAGAGTTGTGAAGAAAAACAAGAGATCATTGTAGGGAAACCAGCAAGCTGTTGAAGACAAATCCAGGCTCAGATATCATTTGGGAAGCTTCATACCAGCAAGGAGGTGCATTGAGAGCTCATTACCAGCGATTGGGAGGAGTTTTCATTGCATTCCATGCCTAATCTAAGAGGTAAGTTTGATTTTAATTGGTTTTTTTCTGTTTTTTTAACAAATAATTAATTGTAATTTGTAAAATCATTGTTTTTTTGAGTTTGCACTTTTTTTTAACAAACCCTATTTGCAACTTAAATAATTTTAGAAACCCTACTTGTTATTGCAGCCACATTCATTTGCAAATCAAACCATATTTTCACAATGTCTCAAACCCTAGGCAGAAAAGACCCTACTTGGAAACATGCTAAAATATTTGTCGAGCAAAAAAAAGGAGAGGCAAAATGTAAATATTGCAAAACAATATATCATGGAGACATAAATAGATTGAAATACCATATTGCACGCATACCCATCCATGATGCAGTGGGTTGCACTAAAGCACCTCCTGAGGCTGTTCGTGAAGTGCAAGTGCAATTAGAAACATTTGAATTGCAAAAAGAAATGAAAAAGAGGCAGAGGGAGGAGTTGGCAAGTGTTGGACTTGGTGCTGTTGGACATGCTTCTTCTATGCCTCCATACCGTCCTAGTGCTAGTGCTTCTGCTACTGCACTAGCTATGCATACTCCTAGTGTTGTTGTCGCTGCTACTGCTAGTGGTAGTGGGAGTGTTAGCATTGGCCCTAGAGTTCGTAAATCTAGGGTGGACTCATATTTTGTACCACGCACTACTCCTGGTTCCCAATTGTCGCTTGAGAGCATGGGTTGGAACAAGGACGTACATGATGCAGCAAAGAAAACAATTGCAAACTTCTGGTACTATTGCACCTTTCCCTTCCATGTAGCCAGGTAATTCTTTTTCATTTAATTGTTTTAAAATTTATATATAAATTTTAGAATCTAGATGTATCTCATTATCGAATTCAAATTTAAAGTTAAAAACTTAAAACTTTTTATTTTACAATACTTATCTAAGTAACTTATTAATTTATTTATGACATGTTTTAGGTCTCCTTTTTGGCAAAACATGGTTGATGCCATAACCATATGTGGGGCGGGGTTCAAAGCCCCTACTGAAGATGAATTAAAGGGCCCACTTTTGACTCAAAAGGTGGCAGATGTAAAAGCACAATTAGAGGAGCAGCGCTTGCAGTGGAGGAAAATGGGTTGCACCATCATGACTGATGGTTGGACCGATAGAAGAAATAGGACGCTGCTTAATTTTCTAGTTTCCTTCGGAGGTAATTGTACTTCCCTCAATGCATTGATTAATTTGAAATTTGAATTTGATTTAGTGATTAATAATTTAATATGCCTGATTTATGTTTTTTAATTTATTGAATAATTGGTTTTGCTTATTTTTTCAGGTGACACCATCTTCATCAAGTCCATAGATGCTTCCGCCCAATTCAAAAATGCCACATACCTTTGTGAGCCTATAGAGGAGGTGATAGCTGAGGTGGGTGAAGAGACTGTAGTTCAAGTGGTGACAGATAATGCAACAAATTATGTTGTTGGTAGATTATTGATGGAGAGGCACCCTACTATATTCTGGACTCCATGTGCCACCCATTGCATTGACCTCATATTGGAGGATCTTGGCAAGCTCCCATGGATCAAAACATGTGTGGATGCCGCAAAAAACATTTGCAAATTTGTATACAATCACACATGGGTGCTTAACCTTATGAGGCAATACATGGGGTTGAGGGAGTTGGCTCGTCCTGGAATCACTAGGTTTGCAACAAATTTTATCACATTGCAATCCTTGATTCAATCAAAGGAAATTTTAAGGCGCATGTTTGTTGGTGAGGAGTGGTCTTCCTCATCCTATGCTACAAGCACTGCAGGGATTGTTGTGGCTGATTGCATTTTTGATGAGCCAGGTTTTGGACACCGGCGGGGAGATTGTGAAGGTAAAATTTAATTCTTCATTATGTTTTAATTTATATTCATATTTTACTTTAATTTGTTTATTTTTGTTCACACTTACTTAAGTTAATGTTTCACAATGTTTGCACTTTGCAGATTATCGAGCCCTTGATAGTTCTCCTACGAGTTGCTGATGGGGAGAAGCCCACAATGGGCTACATATATGAGGGCATGGATAGGGCCAATGAGGCCATTAGATCCGTCTATGACGGAGTTGAGGAGAAGTATCGGCCCATTTGGGAGATCATTGATAGGATATGGCACCACCAACTTCATAGCCCCTCCATGCAATTGCATGTTTCCTAAATGCGGCCTTCCAATTCAGCCGTGATTTCCATGCAGATAGAGAGATTCTTAGTGGGCTCTACTCGATGATAGAGCGGATGTTGCCTGCTGTTACTACACAGATAGTGCACAAGATAGATGCCTTCACTAAGGCACAAGGAGACCTCTTTGCACGTCAAATGTGCAAAGAGAGTAGGACCACATTATAGCCAGGTAAAAATATATTTAAGGGCATAATTTTCATCTTTTTATATTATAATTTATTATTAAATGTTGAACTTGAAACTTGAAATGAGATTGATTTTGTTTCTTTTTATCAATTGCAGATAGATGGTGGCATATGCTTGGTTCGGATACATCGAACCTTCAAAATGTTGCCATTCGTATATTGAGCTAGCCATGTAGTTCATCTGGTTGTGAGTGCAATTGGAGTATGTTTGAACACATACACTCCAAGAAGCCCAATAGACTGTCAGCGGAGAGGATGAATGATTTGGTATATGTTCGTTACAACCTTCGACTCAGATACAAGAAGACTTTTGACCACAACCCCACCCCGATTAGGATAGAGGAGGTTGATCCACAGTCTGAGTGGATCACTAAGGCTACAGATGCAGTCTTTAGTGACGAGGACCTTGATTGGGTGGACCAAGCAGAGAGAGAGGTTGAGGAGGAGGCTAGAGCACGAGGAGACACAATTGTTGTTGGTGAGAGTGGCATGGAGACAGGCAGAGACTATGGCTGCAACAGCTACATCATCGAGGACCCTTAGAAGCCTTCGTAGGAAGGATGCTGGCTCCACTAAGCCATAGACTTGTGGCTATTTTTTGGATATTTCATATTTATATGGAACATTTGATGTCATGGATTTCATATTCCATGAGTTTTGTTTACATTTGACTATATTTATATATCTAAGTATGCTATTTCCTTCAGTAGTGTTGATATGATTTTTGTGACCGCACCAATCAACAGAACAAAGTATCCGAAGGCTACTCCATTCTCTCCTGATCAAAGAATTCCATACGCTAAGATTGCCAAAAAGTTCGTATGTTCAACTCCAAGGTTCCGAAATGCTGTGGAATACCCTTAGTAGGTTCGTTGTGATTTGCTGTTTACACGAGGGGACTTACACAATTGTTCAGGATGTTTGCAGTTGATAGCAGGTTAATGATTGGAAGGGAATTTTTGTGCGAATGATTTAGCGTTGAGGTATGAATTTTCCTAAAACTAACCAGAAATGTACTAAATTGAATGGCTGCAGGGATTAGAAAATATATGTCCTAGTCTAAGTGCAAGAGGCGTTGAGCTTGACTTCAATGAACTTCAACCGAACTTTGTCTTGCTTCGCATTGGAAAGCTTCAACAAGGTTGGTGCAATCTTCAGAGGAGCAACGAAAGGTGTTCAGATTACGACTCAACAATGCAAATACCATCAGGATGATGCATACACACACGAGAATCAGAATCGAAGTTAAGTCTGAAAAGTATTCCAGTTGACCACGCAGGGAAAACTTACCATCAGTAAGCTTGCTAGTGGTATGGATTAAACGAAGCTCATTTAAATCAAATGCAACCACCCACAACTAACTACTTGCATGAAAAATCACTTAAGTTTTAATCCTACTTGAAGTTGAAGGGCAAAGAAATCTCGCTAACTGCTCATAACAAAAGACAAATTCACCATCAATGAAACTCTTTTTATTATGATATCTTCGCAACAATTCCTTACAAAATTCTCAAAGGGAGAACTTTCCTTCTCCTTCAAACTATGCTATGCAATGAAACTATGCTAACTCTAAACTGTCTCTCTATGCTCTATCAGAATGTCTATTCTCTAGTCTAATAATGTACAAATGAGGGGGAGTCCCCTTTATATAGCTGGCCAATCTCAATGGAAGGTCCAGATCAAATTACAATGGACGGCTCAGATCGAGCCACATCAGCCCTAGACTAGATTCTGCCCTAAAAACCGCCAGAAGGTGGAGTGGTGCAATTAATGAGCACAAAATAGGCAGATTCCTCCTTTGACCACTATGGGCAATTAATGCCCACTATCCTTCCAGAAGATTCTTGTCCAGGACCCTATTCCCATTGTTCTTCTCTCTGACCACGAAGGCAACGAATTGGGCCAGCACTGCATCAACTTCTTGCTCAGAAATAGCCAGAGTAAGATTAAGCTGGTACTCAAGGATAGCAATCGTCTGCTCCTGCCGGATGCAATATTTTCTCCAGGCCTCAATGGATTCCTGCGTGCTCTGAATAATGGCTGAGAACGTGAAGATATTTTCAAAGTCCACTTGAGCAAATACCCTCATCTCAGAGAAGAATGGCTGCAATCTTCCCTTTAATCCATCCACTGTCACCTCCTTGGGTGTTAGTCTTTTGGTGAATAATGCCTCCAGCGTGTTGAAGATACCTTCATGAATATTTCCCATAACCTTCCTGATCTTGGCCGACTCTGTCTTTGTCGTGTCGAAGAAACCTCGGCCAGTGAATGCAGTAGAATACCAGCCTGGAAAATCATATCTATCTCCTGCTTGAATCACCCCTTCCTCAACCAAAGTCTGCATTAGCATGCGCATCAGAGCAGCCAAGCGTGGAATAGTCTTATCCTGAAATATGTGAGTATCATTCCAAGCCTACTCAATGTTCTCCAAACGAGAGAGGATACTGGAAGCATGTTGGAAAGAGGAGACAAGATCTACAATGAATCTCTCAGCCTCAACACGAACACCACCAATCCACTTGTCTCCCTCTTGAATGGCCTTCTTCATCTCTTCGAGCCCGTTGATTGACTCCTGTGGAAGCTCAAGTGGAAGTTCTGCCATTGGGTTCTCCTGAGCACATGGATGTGCTAGATGCCGCACATACCCAACCAATGCCTTATATTCCCTTTTCAGCCTCTTATATTTCTCTCCTTTTCAAAGTAGCCTATCTTTCAGCGCCTGGAAGGAGTTTTCAGCCTCCTCGATCACGTGTGCTCCAGTAGGGCGCCCCAATTCAATTGTAGTGACCGTGTAATTTTCAGGCATTACATCACCCAGATCACATTCTTCCCTCAGAACCGCAACATGGAGAGTGCGAGAACCGGCCTCATCTGTTTCCATCCTAGAGTACTTCCTGGCTCTCTTCCTTTTAGGTGACCCACTTATTCTGTTAAGGAGCTCTTCCATCTCTATTGCTGGGTTAGTGTCGTTCTCTTGATCTCTTCTTATTGCACTGGTGAGCCAATTTGGGACGTCTTATTGAGTGTTATAGAAGATAAGCGGCTGCTCCTCTGTTGCTTCTACTTCATGAATTTCTTCCTCAGCAACATTTGGTTGAGGTTCATCTATCTCCATATGCTGACTATCCTCCTCAAGACCCCGAACTTCAGGTTCTGTAATGTCTTCATCCTCAAAGGCTGCCTCGAGTGCACGATCAAAGCGAGTGTCCGTTTTTGTTTCTTCACCTTCATCTGGCTGGTCGACACTCTCAGGAGAGTTGGCACTATGACTATCAGGCTCCCTAGACAATGGTTGGTTAACTTCTTCCATTTCCTATTCTTTAGCCACTCTAACCCTCTAACCTGCAAATATTGACACCTCTTGTACACTGGAAGAGTGAGCCAACAACTGTGTAGGCGATGCTTCCTCCGTCCTCAGAGGCTTAGGCTGAATTGGTTCCTCCTCCTATTGTGGCTTTGCAACTTGGGCGATTTGTTTCCTCTTCTTTACTGACATCGGTGGCCTTCGATCGCCCATGAGATTGTATGTGAGGGCAATTGATTTCCTCTTAAGCCTGTGAACATGCCCATCTATCCAGCTCCTCGTGAAAGTTAAGACAGGCATAGACAAAGTGTCTAAGTCTGTGATTTCCAGCTCTGCCCAATCAGGTGGTGGGATTGGCGTGTCCTTTATTGATTCATAATCAAGGTGCGTAATGCTAGCATCTTCATCTACTTGATCCGGAACTTGGACAACCTCACACTCTCTAATCAACTTCATAGGCAATCTAGAGAACATCCTCTTTCTAATTTCAGCTTCATCTTGTGCATTCGCTCAAAAATCCTCTACATGAGCCTTGTGCTGATATTCTTCTCCCTGTATCACCCCAATTCTCCTTTGAGGATCAAAATCCTGTCGGCTGGTGTGTAGAGTGAGGTGATAAAATTTCAATTCATCCTCCGCTTCCTTGGCTGCCTGCAAAGAAGGGCACTCCTCAAGCGAATTTCCCATAACAATAGGAAAGTGCAATCCTCCTTTCTTCTTCTTCCTTATAATTTTGTTGTAGGCCATGAGTTGCCTAGACACTTCTAGCATCACCATCCTATCTGTGGGGTATCTTGGCAGTCAGTAGGCATAGGAATGGAACCCCGATAGCCTTATATACGTGAACTTCGGGAATTGGATAAACCAAAACCCATACTCTTCAATCAACTTTTGTGCTTCTTTAGATATTCTTTGCTATGTTCTTCGTTGAAGAGTCTTTGTGATATACATAGTGAAGGCATCGTTCACTCTCTTGAAGCTGGAGGTACTTGTCAAATGCAGCTGCCTGCAAGCTTCGTGGATTTTAAACTGACCAGAACCACATCCAATCGGCTCTTGGTATGTCAGCCCCTTATACCTTGTCATTCGAGCTAGCATATAAATAACATACAAGCTCATGTAAAACGTCTTTGTTCTCCTTAGGCTTCTGAATTGTTCATCAATGTTGTTGCTGATCATCTTCGCCCAATCCACATATTCTTTTCCTTCTAGCACCACGCTGATGTAGAAGAACATCCAAGGCTCAAAAGCATACGCCTATGGGCTGCCATTCACCTGGCTGAGCATCATGATCAAATCACAGTATTCTTGTTTCAGATCCTCTGAGATGATCTGCTTTGGCAACTTGGCGCCAGAAGGCTTTGGATTCCTCATCCATGCTGTGTTGATTCTCTTAGCACACTTATCAAAAGATGAGGCATACATTTTATCAGCCCTCTCCTTAGACTTGTACAACATTCTGTCCATAGCTGGAATCCCAAACGCCTCGCCGATAGCCTCAGGTGTGAAATTTGCCACCAGCTTTCCTTCTGGAGAAACAATTGTCCGGTGGTCTGGCCTGTAGTAGTTTGCACATTCCATTATCAATTCAGAACATCGAATTGCTGGTGGAAAACCAACAGCTGCATACAATCCACTCCTCACGATGTTGTGCGAAGTCACTAATGGAGGATAACCACCTTGCCCATATATTTTTCTTTTGAATGCTTCGAGGTTGAATGAACCAAGGTTGGTATCAGTCAAACCTCCTAACTTTGACACGAACTTCGATTCAAGAATAAATGACTTCTTTAGCTGTTTGATGATTGCCTGCCTGGAGGCATTCTCCTTGCCCGCTTCAACATTTCTAGCTCTGCCTGCAGCTTTGCTTGTTCCAGCAGCATCTCCTCTTCGAATTTCAGCCATCTACAAAATAAAATTCAAGCATTATAATTTTAACTTAAAAAAATAAAAATACTGCGAGATGGCTGGCAAGTGGAGTTAGCTTCAAAAATAAAAATCTTTAGCATTTAACCACCAAATCCACACCTTGAGAAATATAACACCGAAATTCAAACTTCGAGCTTTAGCAACTTTCAACAATACCACTTTCAGCTCTTCGAAAAATCAAGCTCAACTCCCCTACTTCAGAATTTTCCTCTTCTAAGCACTCACTCACTTCAACTTCAGCACTTAGAAAAATTATCTACTCAACTCAGAAATTTTTCACTCACTCAGCAATCACTTTCAGCTTCAGGACAATCTCAACTCTGCAACTTGTGAAGAAAAATGAATAGCTTCAGAGTTTATATAACTGAAAGCAGGCGCCTAGTTTAGCAGTTGTCATTAATTCACTCCCCCACTACTTAGAAAATTTCCAATTCGGGAGAGAATATTCTCAGTCGTCATAGAGTCGTCATAGGAATTTACTATTCTGGGAGATTCTTTCCTCGTTTGAAAATTAAAATTTCCCTCCTTGACTGTGAGTCACCTTCAATTGACTGAAGCATTTTCAAGAAATTTATTAAAATTATCTCCAGCACTCAAAAGTTTCTTTCCCAAACAAATTTTTTATTCAAACGCCTTAGGCAAATTTATTTCATCAAGCTTAGGCGTATTCAATTTCCTTAGGAAAATTTTGCCAGTTGTAGTATCTAGCACTTTAAAAGTCACATGGCAAAATTATTTCTCCCCACAAGATTTTCCAAAATCCCTCAGAATTCTTAGAAATATTCCCCCTTAGAAAATACTATCACGAATCACCTAGGCATCCATCTTCAATATTTCTTTCTCAGACTTAGAAAATTTTACATCCTCTGCTTAGAAAATTTCATCAACCAGGCGCCCATCACAAATTTTCATCTTAAAATTTCCAGTGAAGTGTGGAAGGCTTCAAAATCATTTCCTTGTTGAAAATATTTGATACCCAGAAGAAAATCCCCCTCAAAAAAATGCAAACTCATGTGTATACAGACGAAGGGGTACATTTAATTTTTTTAATTTTCAACCTTAGAGAAAAAAAAAATATGTTTTTTTTTTCTAAGATCTTTCTTGTCCCTTGGGCGTACTTTTGTAGAAACCCTAGGTTTCCCCCTGACACTGTTCTGACTAATATCTTAAGTTTTTCTGACGTTTTCTGAAGTTTTGTGATTTTTTTGCAATTTTTGTGTTTTCAATGCAATAATGGATAGTACGGCTTTTACAGAAAATAATAATAAATTCAATAAAAATGATTGTTGAACAATATGTATAAGAAATATAGCAGAGAATGAAGGCGCTTCAACTTTTATTCATGATAGCTCATTACAATATGATTCAACTGGCATGCAATAAGAAATAATGATTTTTATTGTGAAAAGAACCTGTTTTTACTGGTACGGCTGAAGGTACAAAACAGTACGGCAGAAATAAATGTTCTCCTTCTCCTGCTATCTGATGATCAAATATAACTCCAGCACTGTGGGCGCCACCAATGGTGAAAGGATGTGATCTGAAGATAGGCGTATGTGTCAAACAAGGAAGCACGTCTTTTATTTGCTGGTACGGCTTGTCAGAAAAGTACGGCCAGCTGCTGTATTAAATGTAACTTGTACGGCCTCCACCAAAATTTATATCTAACCCTCTGGAATGGTGCGTCCAAGCTAATAGATGAACTCTGAATACAGAACACTGAAGAATATCTGACAATGGACAAATCTCTGAAGCTCTGTAGTTTTCTCTGAATAAGAAAACCTCTGCTGGCAATAGATCAAGTGATATTGCACACTCTCTGAATTGCTTTCCGTTGGAGATGGCTCGTTCCCCAAGGCAATCGAACACGAAACCCTAAAGTCTCAGGCTCAGACCAAAATTGATCAATATCAAACTCAATAATCTCATAATGGCTCACTTCCCAATGCAAAATCCTCAAATAAGCTCAAAAGTGCGATTTGCTTGAAAATAGGGTTTTAATGAAATATTCATATTTTAATAATTTCAATTCTCCATAGTTCTCCACTGAATATTTAAATCTTAATTAAATATCAAACTGGCCCCCTTTTCATGATGGCGCACCCCTCAAGGAAAAACACTTAAGTTATAATATTAAATTATAACTTTATATTATAAACGTTAATTAATTAATATTTAATCAATACGATCAAATATTAATATCTTCCCCGTTTCTAACCCGATGACTGATCCGTCTGATGCTGACAAACTCTGAATTCCCCGATGCCGCCAATACCATACCTAAAAAAGGCAGGTCCCCTCGCCGCCGCCAGAACTGAAGCAATTCTGCAAATGTCTCCGATTGAGCCAGAACGAAAGACAACTGATCAATCCCTGCTGACTGAAGCTGAGCCAAGCTCCGAAGTGACCCTCTATCCAGTCTATCGGCCTACGAGGGTCATGTGATAGGCCAATCCTGTCCTCTGAGAGATGTCACTGAGAAGGGGACATGACAACTTCTCCTCTTTTGACACTTAGAAAATTTTCTAACCCATTCTCTATGTTAGGCGCATATCCACCCTTGAGTTTTCAACTATTACGCCTTGGAAAAATTTCCCACTCCTTTGTAAAGTCAAGGCGCATATAGAGGGTCACACCTCAAGTTAGCAACACTTAGAAAAAAATTTCACTTCATCCTTCATTCCAGGCGCATTTCAAGGGTTCAACTTCCAATTTTGATGCCTTAGTTGAATTTTCAAATTCACTTCTCAAGCTTGGCACATTTCACACTTCAGACTTCTATTTTACTTGCCTTAGAAAAATCTCCACACTCCTTGCCATGCTGGGCGCATAAGAGGGGGGCTACTTCTAATTTCAACGACTTAGAAAATTTATCAACTTACCCCCTTTGGCACTTAGGCGTACTTTACCCCCTCTACTTCCATTTTGCATGACTTAGTCAAATTTCTAAGCTCTCCACTCAACTTAGGCGCATTTGGAGGGTTGTGCTTTTAGTTTCAAATGAATTTGCAGATATAGCTCTAACGTGATTTCTTCACAGTTGATCTGGTTCTCCAATGAGATATTCAGCGCGTCAATCAGAGTTTGTAGTCGCCAGATACGAGAAGCTGAACAGAGGGTTTGATGAGAGCTAAGAATTGAAATTCAAAAGCAAACGTGAGGAAGTGAAAAATAAACTAACTCTGGTGAGTTTGAGTGCCCCAGCTTGCCAGGGGCGCACAAGCTTTTGAAGGCTCAAAACTCACTGTTTTGTTGGGTGAAAATTATGTAATCAACTTTCGACAGATTACACAACTTGGACTTTAGCCACAGCTATGTGAGATGTGAATCTCTCCTCTCGGAAAGGGGAGGCGCCCTTCTTACTGCTAAGAGAAACAATAGTAAATCACAAAAGTAATTACACAATGTACACGAAATTCACAGAGTGGGGGGGGTGTGTTACATTCATCCTTTCTCTTTTTCGTGAGAAGATGTTTACAATGCTTCACGCGGTTGGAAGTTCCAAATTTTGATAACTGAAACTAACAACTAGTAGTAATGCAATATCTCTATCTCGTCAAAGCGAAGCGTAGAGATACCAGAAGTAATTAACAACAAACAAAAATAAAGTAAAAAGGGAAAGCTCACGAAGGCACAAAGTCGTTCCGTAGCTTTATCAATGTTGGATCTATAGATGTATCGTTTGCTACGTTAGAAGCACAAAGTCTTCTTAGACGCAACAATTATTCAAACAGCATGAACGATTACAAGCACAAAGTCTTGTAGATCATCCAACAAAAGTGTTAATGGCACGAACGATTACAAGCACAAAGTCTTGTAGATCCTTCGACAAAGTATCCGAGAGTATGAATAATTATAAGCACAAAGTCTTATAGATTATCCAACAAGAACATGCAAGAGCATGAATGATTATAAGCGCAAAGTCTTATAGATCATTCAACCAATGATAAAAGAAATACAATGCAATCTAAATAACAAATGTAACACAAAGTTTACATCAACTACTTAGAGTCTTTCAGATTCCTCGAACTAATCACTACCAAATCAAATCAACTTACAAAAGTATCGAATCCAACGCAAAGTTTGGCTTGCAATCCTTTTCTTTATTGATTGAATCTCATTCACAAAATATGAACGCAAAGTTTCACAAGTTTGCTTACAAAAGGGCAGCACTTCGTTGCAAAAGGCTAAAAGATAATTTACAATGAAAATCCCTCGCATTATATAGAAAGAGGGATGAGCAAAAGAAGGAAAGAGATTGAGAAAATCAGGGAGAGTTAGGTGAGCGATTTTAGGAAATCTCACCTAACTTTGACCAAAGTCAAAGTGTAATTTGTTTTGAAAATATTACATCTTTTAACTTGGTGTAATTACAATTTACAAAATGACATTCGAAAATGTCGAGAAATATTTACAAGATGCATAATGGGATGCACCGGAAATGTCTAACACTGAGAATAGGAGGCCGCCCATGCTTCTTTGCATTCAAGCCGAAGTCTTCAAATTTCCTCCTAGTCTCCTCGCATTAACTTCCCTATCCGGGACCGTGTGTAATCCACAATGGTGTGAATTCTCGCGGATCGATCTCATGGCGATGAGTGAACCTTTTTGCACCTCCAAGATGCGCCTTCAGGTTGTCCAATGTGAGCCTTTGTATCACAAATGATGTTCGAGGCTTCTGAGAAGTCCTGAATCAGTCGATCAAATTCGTGATGGCTTCCTTGAAGATCAGGGATATTTCTGCGGCCGGTAGGAAGATACGATTGTCCTCAAGAAGTTGACCAAGCAACTCTCTGATGCTTTTGTCAAGAATGTTGCGATGCCCGTCGACATCTTCCTGTACTTGGTGAAGATCTTCAATGAGAGATTGAACCACTTGAATCCTGTGTTTTAGTGATTCTTTTACCTCTACAAACTTTTCTTTGTCGGGAATTACCCCAACCTCCACCAATTTGTTGAGCTTTACCTGTTTCATTTCCGACCATGACAATAGGAATTTTTCCATGTCTCTGCGCTCCTGGGAAAGTACGCTCTTTTCTTTATCAAGCTCGTGGGTGAGCTTGCCAACATGGTGGTTTTCATCCGCAGCCTAAATTATCCGAGATCCGTGTTCGATGATCTTTTCAACAAAGTCATCATACAACACTTTTGCCTTTGAGGCTAATTTTCTTGACAGCCGGTTTTCAATACTTACCACCGCCGGTTGTGTATTACTGTGAACCGGCAAGTCTCTTTACAACAGTGGCATAATGATCTGCCCTCTGTTTGTACATGTTACGAGATTGTTCAACTTTGTCCAGCCTTCCTGCCAAGATATCCAAAGTGACTTGCGCATCGGCTTTTGCACTTTCGTTGGTAACCTTGCCAAGCTGAACCTTTGTCACTGTGTAGTCCTCCATATTGACATCAACTTCTTGATTCGGTGGTATGCCAATTTCAGTATACTTGTGGCCGTACTCTTATCAACATCTCGCCACCCTTTAAGTATACTTTTGCCTTCTTCTCTTTGGCCTTGGAAGAACTGGTCTCTTCAAGGTCGTTCTCCTCGAGAAATCATTTGCTTTACGCTCGGACACTTGAGATATTAGCCAAGGAGGAAAAGAAGTGTGAACTTCGATTTACCGCCAAGTCGGGCCGCCATTGCCACCTCTGAAGTTATTGTCACATCTGAACTCACCATTGGTATCGTGACAATTGGAGAAGTGTTTGTCAATATCGCTCCTGTAGTTGACACATTGAGCTGATCACGCATTGACTCATTCATGAAACGATTGAATTCGTTCTCAGAAGTGATATCATACGTTGGTGAAGACAAGCTAGGAATGGACAATGGTGGGCTTGACAGTATATCAACCGTATGGATGCTTGTCACTGAAGGTGTATCAAGCTGGGTTGATGCTGCAGGGATAGGTGATATCTCAGCTGCAGGAATGCTTGTGGTAGGAATAGGTGACGAGGGAAAAGGAGGTGGAGGAGTTCTTGACTCAAAAGGGGTATGAGGAACGTTTGAAATCACGGGCGATGATGTTCTGTGGATTTCCTCAACTACGTTCTCGGGAGGAGAAGTAGTTATTTCTTCATCATGCTCGGGTTCCTGTTGATCACCCTCTTGCCTCTCCGATTCTGGTTCACCTTCGAAGTCACCTTCAGATCCTTCTTCAGAATCTTCATCAGACTCTTGCCCGCTTTCAGAAACCTCTTCGGCATCGGAGTCTGCTTCTGCTGAATCTTCATCTTCAGCGGATTGGTCGCTTGAATTATCTTCTTCATCGAAATCTACCTCCTCTAGAATGGGATTTTTACCCTTTGAACGAGATGGATGAGATTCCGGCTTCTCTGTCTCTTGGACAGCCTGGGTATCTTTCTTGCCAACAGTGAACTTGATCCTTGGACCTCTTCGTGAAGAAGTGGGAACGGCCGCTGATTTGTTTTTGTCGCGGAGTTCTTGCTGTTGGCGTGCTTCTGCCTCGGACTCTTCTCCTTCCGAGTCTGTCCTGAAACTTTTCATTGTATGACCATGTTTGTGTAACCATTCTTCTGTGTTGGCTAGGATTGGTCTCAGCCTTTCTCTCATGCTGGTGACCTCTTTTCTAGACCACTGTATTGCAGGCAACGGCCTCTTAGCAACGCCTTGCTCATCATAGACAGCGCTCATGATATCACCTGGATCCTCAAAATCCTCTGGTAGGTCAGCGATACCAAGATCTCTGATTTGTTGAACTGTCAATCTGCAATAGTCCATTTTATGAATGGCTTCTTCATCTTTGCAATCTGCCAAGATGTCTTCAAAATGGTACCTATGTTGGTGACCCTTTTGCATATTTTTTTCTGACATCTCGGTAGTCGAAATCAAACCTATACCTATAGGTTTTGATGGTCATGATCTGCATTTCAGCATAGATAGACTTAGCTTTTTGTGCA
>VDFB02350792.1:0-10582 GCA_007258455.2 Sequoia sempervirens | reverse complement strand
TGCGTACAAATTATTATGCCTCGAAAACAACAAAAGTATGGAAATTCTAAAACATCATCTCCCCTAAATTTTGGTGAATAAAAATATGTTTTTTTTTAAATGTCAATCAATTATAGAATTTAAGAATGTAAACAAAATATTAAATATGAAATTAAGTCTTTTTTAATTAGCAAGTCATTTTTAATTGCTAAAAAAATAAATATGATTTCTTTTTAATTATTTCAATCTTTTTATATTCTCTAATTTACAATGTAAATTATAGTATAATATTAAAGAAATTTTTAGACTTTAAATTAGGGAATCTAAGAAATAAAAATTAAGAGAGTAAATATAAAATTAATAGTAGGAATTTGAAATCTGTATTTCATTTTTGTCTTCTTTGTTTTGTCTTTGTGTAAAAGGATGAATTTGTGTTATTTTAATTTATTTGGCATAAGGTTGTTCTTATAGTCGTGATAACATCCTTTTGTTCAGGTATAATGTATAATTATGATAGTGTCCTTTACAACTTCACAAGCCCATACTTGTAGTTAAAATGAGACATCTAGACTAGGTGGTATAGTAGGCACCTTTGGAGGCTTGTCAAATCTTCCTAGATGATGATCGATCCTTGTATAGATTTGAAAATAAATAGAATAGAGAGTTGCTTTGGGAGTTGTGTACTGATGAAAATGCCATGATGTGTGTAAATGCAAGTAAGGATTGTTGTAGTGGCTTCTACTTGTTGTGTGGGATATATTGTGTGGTGTGATTTTTACTTGCCACTTTGTATGCTTCTATCGCCTTCTATGTTTATGCAATTACCCCTTTATTTATTGAGTAGTTTTTTTATTATTTATTGTTGTTTAGGTGTGGGAAGAGATAGAGATGCGAACTAGAGTAAAAAGGTAGGGGTTAAAATGGACAGAAATCAATATTTAAATGTTGTGGATGTTATGACAAGTGTTGTAGTGTCTATTGTGTCTAAATAATAAGGATTAAATGGAGTTGGTGTGTTTGTGTTTAAAAAGGATAAGTGTGGGATATATTGTAGGATCATTGGTTATTTATGCACCAAAAAATTGTAAGAGACCATCATAATATTTATTAAACAAAGAGACTAAGAGTGGATGCTCAACCAGAGGGAACATTGCTAAGTAGGCATTTTTTATCTCTATGATTTTCCCTTGCTTTAGTGTGTATGTAAGATTAAGTGGATTATTTATGCTAAATTAAAAATAAAAATTATAATCATTGTAACTTATTTGAAAGGGCATATAAGAATTCACACAGTGTTGTTTTCCTTGTCTCTGCTTAAGAATATCTTTAGACCTTCAAAACAATTAGATGGGGAAATCAATGTGTATACTAAAATTTCATCATAAAAAAATTATACAAGTCAAATAAATTATAGCTTATCTATCAAGTATAGAAGGGAGACATTGAAATGTGATCGACTTTGCCTCCATGAAATACTAACAAAGAGGTTGGATAAATGCAAGGGATCATATTGTATATGACAACAATGGATTTTTCATGAAGTTGGCTTTGTGAAGGATATGAAAATATGATTGGTTGTAATTAGGTAGTACCCATAATTGAATTGATTTTAAGCATTACATTCTATGACCCATGAAGGAGTTAAATTAACCATTGTGCAATGAAGAATCCATATCATAAAGTCACTTTGACTAAGGTGCATGAGGTAGGATATATGAAGGTGTTAATTTAACCATTGCATGATGTGTGTTTGTGTATGATATAGGTATAACATATGCTACCCTTAAATTGATTGCATACAAAGTGATGTGATCAATTAAAGGTGAGGAGGGGAGTTTTTTTTTAATGTGATGCCGAATAGAGTTGTGTTGGTAGGAAGTGTGCAAAAGATGTGCTAATTTGATTTCAAAGGGGTGCAAGAATCTTGTCCCCATTATTATCCCCGATGTGAGTGCATGCATTGTACAAAATTTGTGCACTTAAATATCAACACTACAAATATGACACATGATAAAATATTAAATTATCACTAAAAGAAAAGCCTCATGTTAAAATTGTATGATAAACATATAAGAATGTTTTGTTTCAAACATAATATCGTTATGATAAAAATATTGAAATAAATTTTTATTTAAGAAGTGTGGCTTAATTTTTTTGTCATTCAATTTATCACTTCATGTATAAATATTTGTAATGTAAAAAGATGTGGACATGTCAAATCGATTGCAAAAAAGAGTTTTTTGGTATTTGCAATGTAAGAAGATGAAAACAAAGGCATATGCATAGTAACATAAATAAAGATAAGTCATGATAATCATTTATGCATTTTTATTACTTATATGCATTATAGTTTGTGTAGTATACAGCAATATGAGGGGGGGGGAATGTGTCTATAGTAAAGAAAGTATATTTTAAAAGTGGATGGTAGAATTCATGATGTATAGAAACCGCCCTTCCTTGATGTATAAATTTTACACATTAATGTTGAATCTAAGGGATGGTTTAGAATTGGGAAATCCAAGGGTCATCAAGGAGGAGGCTGAAATAACTAGAATTAGGAATCATAGGAAACAAAACTAACTCTTCATGTTCACCTATACACACATGAAGAATATTGGATCCTAGGGTATTTTGGACAACTCTATTAGAGCATTTTTAGGAGATACCTAAATTAGTATAGAAAGGTTGTTTTTGATGGTCAGTATACAAACATTCTTTTATGCAAATATTAAATTGGGAAGTAGATTCAAGCATAATACCCTAGGTGGGCTTATGAGAAACATAAAAAATAACATAAAGAGGCCCTTTGTATCCATTATTATGGATTTCATTAAGGGGGAAGTAATGGATTGGTTTTAGAGGAGAGAATTGGACCTCAAGAGCATTGACAAGATCATTTAAAGAAGTGGATGGGATGGGGAGTGTGTCAAGATTATTCTCCTCAATAATAGATTAATGTGATTGGATTGAGTGCCTTGAGGAAAAGGAATGGTAGTAATTTTGTAGGTTTTTTTAAGAGGGGTAACATATTTATTATCCTTATCATTATACCTTTTGCATGAATCATATCATTATCTGCGAGGTCTTAGATTTTATGTTTGAAGCCAAGCGATTGTAAATAGTGTCATTGTTGCCAAAATGATCCGATATCCATAAAAGGAATTGATATCATAGCCACAAGGAACAAAAATAGATAATCTGGGGATTGGATAAGGGCTAGAGTGATCATTTAATCTCGTAAGTTGTTTAAGAATAACATCTAAAGGATAAAAAAGGCGAGTTATTTTTCATAAGGATTGAGATTTGATAGAGATGACATTAGTAGACGAATCAAACGATCAACATGGTTGACATTAGGCTTTTTATTGGGTTTAAATAAAGGAGAGGTCCAACACCCCCTTTGAATGAAGCTTTATTCTGGAACTTGGAAGAGTACATGTAGAAGAGGGAAAAGATGGTTGAGACAAGAAGATATTTTTGAGAAGAAGATATTTTTGAGAAGGTTGTCATTAAGAAGTTTCAACTAGTACTCATATATTAGCACATAAATTATATTTTTTTAGCATAGAAGTAAATCATGACTTTTTTCTTGATTTGTAGCATTGGTTTATCAAAGAAAATGCATTTAAAGATCTCATTATCAAGGAGCCATTAATGCATCTTGGCAAGTAAAGATTGGAAACATATACCATAGTTGTTAAACTATTTGACAATACCTTGCTTGCACTAGACCAAGTTGGAGAGGTAACTTTTAGGTTGACATTGACCTAAAAGTGTTGTATAAAGGAGTTGGATAATCTAATATAAGAATGGATGGAGCTAAGAGGTAAATATTAAAACCAATCCAAGGAATAATATTATGATGTGTAGGGAATGAGTTTAGCTAGTAAGTAGTCATTGTATAAGATGTCAAGACAAACATCATTAACAAATAAATATGGCTCATTGGATCTTCCTTACTATTATACATTTTGAATTAGGGAGCCACAAAACCTATGGGGAAAGCATACGATATAATTTCATAGGAAAGAATATTATGGCTAAGGTCCACATTAATGTCTTCATAGGAGGGCATGGGGATAACATTTAATTCACTTTACATGAAACCTAATTGTTGAAGGGTGTGTTAGATGGTGGAGTTATTAGAAATATTGACAAAAGAAATAATATGGTGCTCGTGATAGGAGTACAAGTAGGGGAAAGATGTGTAAACATAATTGGTGGGATGAATGGGGTGGCTTAGTACTTTAAGAGGTGTTTTGAGTGGTTGATAGTGGGATAATGAGACAAATAAAAGGAGGAAGAGTGGGAGTAATAGGGATGGGGTAATTACTTATCTAGATTTAGAATGGGTCAAGGGAAATAATAAATACCTGGAAAGTGGAAAGATGAGATTGGGGACAAATAGAGGATGACAGGTTAGATATGTGAAGAGAAAGTGGTTGTGAGGGGACAAAGGAAGGGGATATAGTATGCAAGATAGGAGGAATAAAGTGGATGGTGGAAGAATGGGGACATGAGAGAATGGTTGAAGAAGTTTGGGTTTGAGGGTGAATGTACTTATTTACGAATTGATCAATCCCTCAGATGATATCCATACCATATAGTGTAGTCGAGGGAAGAGTTTAGAGGGCATCCAAAAGGGGGGAGGGATTAGTTCCACAAATTAGTTTGTTGACATTGTCTCTAAGGAGTTGAATTTTGTTAGTGATATCAATTTTTTTTCTGTTGTTCGATGTGTTCATAATGACTATTATGGTCTAATTCCTCATTGTTGAGATAGGGTAGTTTATTCTTTTTTTTTTATAATGGGGATGATGTTGTTTCCATGATGAGAGAAGGGTTGAGAGTAGGACTATGCCTAAGAGGGAATATAGGTCACTAAAGATTTTTAACATACAATACAAAAGAATGTGTGAAAGGAAAACTATTAAATAACTATGTTTGCCAAAATGAAAAGATAAAATAAATGAAGATTTTTTTTTTTCATCATTTTTTATATTTTATATTCTTTATTCTAGATTCTAAACTAAAGTATAATAAAATATTTAAGCACACTTTTAGGTTGAAAACTAAGGAAATATAATTGCATAGAAAATTAAAAAAAATTCTAGGAGAATAAACTTAGGAGAGTTTAGTCATTCCAATTGTTAATGTAGCTCATTTGTTCATTATTGAAATAGGAGCAAGATTTTGGAATATGCATCCCATCTTTGTCTTCTATGTTCTCTATCTCTATGTCAAGAGGCCAAATCTATATGGAATGATATCTTCTTTAGCACAATGTTGTCTATATGATCATGGTCTTTTTGTTGTGGTGGTGTTCTCAATGACTGTGACAACATCTTCTACGACTTGAAAATGTATTGCCTTAGTGGAAACGAGATACTTGGACTTGACACTATTATGGGCACCTTTGGGGGCTTGTCCTAAGCTAGTTGAATAATAAAACTTCCTTGATAATGATAAAATCCCACAAAGATTTAGAAATAATTGAATAAAAAGATTGTCATATGAATTGTTCAATGACAAAATACTATGATACATGTAAACCTAGCTAAAAAATATGGTAACAACTTTTATTATATGGCGTGAAATATATTGCTACTTATGTGATTTTTACTTGTACTACCTTCTTTACTTGTACAATTAACTTTTTATTTAATAAACAATTTTGTAATCATTTATGAATATTTAAATATAAAGTGGACTTTTAAATATTGTGAATGCCACCAAAATATCATAACATCCTAATAATTACATGATAAAAAATGAAGGGAAACTTAAAATATTTAGATCCAAATAGACCAAGTGAGACAAGTTGCAAATAAAAGAATTGAAGAAACAATTTTTTATATATATAAGGCGGGGGGTGTTTTCACGTGCATAGACATTTTCCTCGCGTGGATAGAAAAGTCGTCATAGCCGTTAAAGCAAGTCTTTTTTTCCTATATCCTTATGGACAACAGGATTATGTCATCTTTATGTATGGTGACATTTAACTAACTTACCTAGTTCTAATCTGCTCAACATATCAAACCACAATTCTAAATTACTATTAAACAATTATAATTAAATTTTAAAATTTATTTTTATCTTTAGACGTTCATATTGCTTCACCCCAAGCCATGAGAAGATTAGGCAAGTCTATCTCGTAGATAAAAGTGAACATATAACCTTTAAAATATTTTAAGGTTAATATATGGAATAGTTAAATATTTAATTGATTTAGATAAAACAATTAAGTTAAAAAGAAGTATTAAATTATATATGAAAACAAATATTAAAATTGTTAAAAGAGGAAAAAATATTTGTTTTTATATGTAATTATAGATATTTTGTTGAAATGTGAGCTTTTCTAATTTTATGTGTTTGTATAAGGTGACAAGGAAAATCATAGCTTTGTATTTGAATAGTTTTTCTAGCATGTAGTAAAGTGTTTATTGTTTGTTTTAAAATTTATGGTAAAAAAATGTCATAGAAGAAATTTCAAGATGTATATTTTATGGTATATTTGACTTGAGATAAATTATATCTTTTCAGAAGTTTATAGATGGGGATTTCATTTGAAAGATTGTCTTTTTTGAAAATTTATAAATATTAAAAAAAATATATAGAAGAGGAGAGAGAATGACAAGCAATTGAATGATTTAGAAGATTTATTGTTCACAAATATTTTCTTTTTCTTTAGGTTTTCTTTTCCACAAGATCTTAATTTTTGGACAAGTCATATAGAGATGTTTTTAGGATGTTGATCTTGATTACATCCCTTTGACATGTTTTAGAAACTAGAGGTGTTCATGTGTTCTTTATAGAATTTAAGATTATATAGTCTTGTAAATTGAATATGTCACTGATAATGATAATGATATTACTATCCATGAAATGTTAAACTTGGCTGAACTAAAAAGATACAATGATAAATAAGGAATAAAAAGTGCAAGTGAAACTCTAGTAAATTGAGAAGAGAAAAAAATAAAAATTGTTGCACTAAATAGAAAGTATATGAAAATAAATCACATTCTTCAAAGTATAACAAATCTTGTCATATCTATAAGTCTATTATGAGTTCACTTCCTACCTAGTCTTGAAGTAGAAACAAGGTTAATGAAAAATCAATCCTCTAAGTGTCTAGAATGTTGTAGACACAAAGTTTTTGGTCAAATATTAACAAAGATAAAACATCTCTTAGAAAGAAAAAGAGGTAAACACCTACTATCCACAAATCATGAAAGTCTAGGGAAAGTAATAAAGTCTTTAAAAATTAGGAGAAACTCTTTTATGTAGTCATTTTAGTTTCTCAATCTTATTACTTCAAGAATTGGTATTAGAATTTTATTTCTTTTTGAGGTTAAGTCTTATATTATGCTTTTGATCAAGATCAAAGACATGTTTACATCATATAACATGATTTTTTTGGATGAATGTCAATTATCCTTGTTTATGGTTTTTCCTAATTACCTCCTGCGAGATACATACCATTATATGCAAGTGTCTTCCATTCTATTGTCATGCTTAATTATAAAATTTGTTGAGTATGAAATTTTGTAGTCATACCAAATGTTTACTATGAATTTTTGTACTTTTATGTGTTTGTAGGCAACAATTAAATGAAAAAGCCTTGCCAATAACATTCCAAACACTTGTGATCTTGGACAAAGTTTTTTGTTAACACAATTATGGTTCATAACAACTTAGATTCAAATATAAATATAAACACATAATAGGAATGCAATTGCAACATATGGAGATTGTCAAGTACTTGTGAGTTGAATAAATATCTTAATGTGTGTCAAGGAGCATACAATATTAGGTGGATTCGTGCATTTATATGGTACAAATGATGTCATGCTCCACAATAAGATAATGTTACAATCAATGAACACACCAATAGCATGCCACATCTCTTCATATACCCAACATACATAATCACATGATGTAAATGATGATAATTTAGATATAGTAATTCTAATGTGTGAACTAACCATCACATTATATTGCAATTTATGAGTGGATGCTAGAGTAATTGATGGAGCACTTGATACTATAAAAATATAGTATATTATCAATGTACTTGATTACTAGAGTTGCCATTGTATGGTCATGATTTTTTATAACTAAGTAAGTATGTGTGGGAAATTATTAACTCAAAGTTTGTCTCCATTTTTCTTGTTACAATAAAAAAATTGTACACAAATTCATGTCAAAATTGTGTTGGATTTAACCATATAAAAGTCTTAAGGGCTAATGTTTGGGAAGGACCCTAATAGATACTAGCGCTACAAAGAGGGATGACTTGACATCCACTTTTATTTCTTGAGTTAAGTCTCTCAAGACATTAGAAATATCACCACCATTCCTATAGGGTATTGTCATGACATTCATGTATTCTCATATTGCTATAATACATGTCATGCTTATTATTTGAATGTTTTGGTAAAACATTTTTAGACCAAGTATTTGTATTCATCACAACACATTACAATTGTATAAAAATATTTCGTGATAAAAAATAAGCATTAAACATTCAAATGTATTCAAGAAGTATACATGTTTGTTTTGTATTAATGTGACTTTCTATTACATAATTTGCCCATTGTTTTGAACAACTATAGCTTTATTGGAAAGAGAATTATGAATTTGTCCTTCTTTGATTAATACATTTGTATCAATCTTGAGTATAATTAGAAATGATCATCAATAATAAATTACAATAATAAAATGTCTCTTAAATTAACACATATGTGAAATTTAAAAATAATAATAGTAATAACACCTCAAAGGTGCTACGAAATACCTGATAGGCACAAATATTTATAATCCTACACAAAATGGATCTACTGAGATAAATAATTTAATGTATAATGTTTGGCTACAATACTATAAATATTTGTGCCTATCCACCACTTGATAAAGGCATTGTTAATAGTTATATTAAGCTTAGAAGATGAAAAAAATTAAAAATGAAAATAAATGGAAAGTACTAATTCAAGAGCAATTGTTTGAAGGAAAAGATTACCATCCAAGATGAAAACTAAGAGCACCAAGAGCATGCACACCAAATATCCAAGAAGAGACACAAGATTTTGTGGGGAGGAAAAAGCAAAGAAAAAATCCCCAATATTATAAAGATGACATAAAGCCTAAGAATATTACAATGAGAGAATGAGAGAGAGAGCTCGAGCATAGAATGCTTCATGTGAAGAATGAGAGAAACACATCAACAAAGGTGAGAAAGGAGTTGCACAAGTAATTCCCATTTCTATGAATGCCACCTTTCATCTTATATGTGTGAAAGGTGTCAAGATCCTCATAAACAAGAGACTACGCCTAAGCCTTAATATTCCTTAAAAAAATTTATAAAAAATGAGTCATTCTCACACATGTGCGAGAATACTCAAATAAGACAAAAGACTTGTAGGGATTCCTTTGGAATATTTCTACAAGTATTTAAATTGAAAGCAAACCATTAAATTTGAAATGGATCTTTTTTGTCAATGAGACCTTAGTATACTAGTGAAGTTGAATGGTTCTCAATAAACCTACCAAAGATCAAGTCCTATTGAGTGCAAGGTCCCAACACCTTAAGGGACGAGGCTAGGATCATGCCTCATATGATTGGTGGAATGGATACTCCTCAATCTTTAGCTATCAATAAAAAAAGTTTCAACCTAAAACTGGGGCTCCCATATTGGGTAGCTAAACAATTATGTGGTTTGATATAAAACCATTTTACACAAAAAAAAAGAAAAAAAAGATCTTTTGAACCAACTTCAATTGACTAGATAACTAAAATTTGGAGTAGGTGGTATAAATACTTGTTCAATTGACATAATTTACCCTATTGACCTTCAAGTCATGTTTGAATTGTATAAATATTAAAGCTAAAAAAATACCATAGAATTGTAGTTCAATTGATTGAACACAATTGATAAGAATGATGCTATCCTCATTAACTACGCCATCCACCAAAATTTGAATCCCTTAAAAATAAAATAATTGAGAAATAACATTGAAATCATACCAACTTTAATATAAAACCTTTCAAATATAAAAAAATAAAAAATAAAAATTAATTAATCTGAAATGGAAAAAGATGGATTGAGAGATTCCTAATGTGCAAAATTTTCCGCCGCGAATTTTTTTGCATATGCCATTTTCATTAATTAACTCGGAGGCAAGTGAGTGGGAATTCTTATGGCCCGTATTTAAACGCCTTCCGACCTCCACTGTATTTGGAAGCCAAAAATGCCCTTAAAGGAGACAACAATAAAAGTAAAGACCATTCCAAGACAAATAATAATTATGGCTCTGCTAATCCTCGACCTTTTTAGCTTATCCACCCTGTCCGACGGAGACGGGCACCCGTTTTCGTCACACGTTAAGTTTTGGTAAAGCCCTCGGCAGTTCAGGTTGTGAAAAAAAGTGAAAAGAACACCCGCTCCCGCCACTGTGCTAACGAATTTTGTTGACCATGCGAGTCGATCGCGTGACCTCCAGCTGCCCACCTTAACAGCCAAAAAGTATGAAGCCCCAGCAGGTTTACAGAAATTTTTCTTGTTTCTATGTAAATTACAAGTTTTTCTGTGATCTGTAGCAGAGA
>VDFB02350791.1:0-16257 GCA_007258455.2 Sequoia sempervirens | reverse complement strand
CCACAATTCTATAACAAATGGACAAGGACCAATCCACAAAGGAAGAATTGAAAGTACAAATGGAAAAATTGACTACCTCCATACAACAATGGACAACATCTGGAGAAGAAGCTCCAATGGAATCACCAATTCCCACCTTACTCTAGAAGGAGGAGTTCAATAAGATGGAGAGAATGAAGAACTAGACCAAGTCCACTTTTGAATGGTTTAAAAGAGTAATGGACATGGCAATAAGGGAATCCATTATGTAGTCAAAATGCATAATCATTATTTGATCTTGCAAAAATAAATTGAGAAGGAGGTGGGGACATGTAAATATTTCCCTGATCTTTACAAGATCACATACCCCAAAGTGCAAAGCATTCTAAAACTATCTACAGAGGTTTGATAGGAGTTGGCTTTTCCAAAAGAGGATCATAGCCTACTCGATAATTGGTTGATCAATCTTGAATCTAGAAAGGGAGTCCCAAAGAAGGCACTGACCACATTGGAGGCTATTCATGATCATGTTGTCACCCACTTGGCTAAGGCTGATGATCTTCTAGAACTAGTAACAATATATAATATGCCAATACAAGAACTAGATCGGGAGGAAATGAAACGTGAATTTCACAAAAGAGTAGAATAGGGAGCCGGTGACACTCTATCGACATATTTTATGGATTTTGTTGTGTTGGATTTCTTTGAGTCAAAACAAATGCTCAAAGAAAGAGATGCATGTGTGAAGCACTATGATGAAATGGTGGATGATTTCAAGAGGATCGCCTTTAGAGTCACCAAATCTGGCTTCACAGAATGGGATAAGCTCCAAGATGTCATGGGAAAGTTTTTTTACTATGCTTCATTGCAAAAAGAGGCTAGAAATCCCATAATAGATGATGAGTATTTAAAAAGGTAACTAAAAGACAAAATTAGCTACAGGACAATATAGGCTAGAGGACAAAATAGGGAAAATACAAAGTAGCCTATTTTATATTGTAAATTTTGTACTAATATTGGGTGATGTGAAAACTCCAAGTTAGAATGAATCTAGACCATTCATTGCAAATTAATCTTGACCATTCATTCTACTTTTTGAAAACTATAAATAGGGGCATCCTCTCAATTTTAAAGAGAGAGATGATTTTTTGTGTAAAGGCATTTTGCAACAATATATATAAGAAAAATATTGAAGTTGGTGGTTTCTTTTTTTATTGTTCATTATGTGTGCATGTTTAGCCTCCAAGTTTATTTCAGTTTGCTTGTTCACTATTTAAGTTTCATTTTTAGCTCGCTAGTTCATGAATATCTTTAATGGTGACTACATGTAGTATTTGATGCACTTCCATCTCATACTTTTAGTAATTTATTGATGATGAATTGTTATGTAAAGTTAGTTTGAGCTCCAACTGTATGTTCATACTTAATAGGTGAATGTCACAGTCTGAAAATCTGCAAAGAACCTTAGAAGATTGCACTAGTTTTATTATACTATAGATGATTCTTGGCTAAGCAAAACTCAGTTTGGGAAGTCTGTCTACTACAATATCAGCAATTGTTACTATTGTTCATAGCTTTAGATTTAGGACAACTTCTAAACCCTTACACATTTTGACTTTTCTTTTAAATCTGAATCAAGCATGAGTTCCCAGCATCATTGTATAGCTAAATCTGATGAATGAAACAAGTTTCAACCTGCTATGTTAAAAAAATTTGTCACTATTCATAATTTTTCCAAAACTTTAAAACTTTGTTATAGACCCAAAAATTCTAAGCTTTGTGAACCATAAGGCCCCTTGTGATTACCAATAGATCACACACCAACACTAAGTTGTTTTTGCATAGTCATGACCTGACATCTAAGAGAACTTGGGATATTTTTTGTAACTTGTTTATGAGGAATTATCTTTCAAGAGAGATAGAGCATTTATGGTCTATCTGTGTTGAGAAGTGCAGAAAAACCCATCAACAAGTTATTTCATTTTCATATTTCTAGACCAAAATAGGTGGTATCCTATATCTCCCTTGCAACTCTTGTTGCAAGTTTTTAAAGAAACCCCAATACATGGTAGTATATGATTGTTCATATAGAAATCCAACCATATGCTTCTTTATTTGTGTAGCTATTAGAGTGAATTTATCCCATATTTTTCCTTTGAAGCTAGGTAATCCATTTAGGAAGAAAAAAGTAAGACATATGATCAAGTAACCAAACCTGAAGTTGTACTTGGTCTCCTTTTTTTCTGGTCAAGCTTTCTATTATTTATTCTCTCGACAACCTATATAGGTCAACATTGGCATTTTCTTTCACTATTGATGAGTGGTGTGAATTTTTGTGGTGATAGTAAACCCTTCCCTATTTGTAAAATAAATTTTGTATGCAATACCCATTGCAGCATATTGGACATTGAGATCTATTATATCTTTTACCATTAGGGATCTCTTATCAAAATTCACACCAGTAAGTTCCATAATAGTTCTATTCTTTATAGATTTCCATACTGGGGTTGCATATAAAGACCATTAACTACCCTAATAGCATCCTTGGAGATCAAGTAGGGTTTGTCTAACCATTAAATGAAATTGTCATGAACATGGATCAGGATGATTCTTACCCATTCCTCAATTTTTCAAAATTCTGGAAAGTCTTTCTAGATGTCCAATCCTTTTGTAGCAATGTTCCTATACTCTATCTTGTAATCTACATTCTCATTTAGTAGCTCATGAAAAACCCTTTCAAATGGAGAGGTATGTTTAATCTTATTTAGCTAGGCATGCATATAAATCCTTACATCTATTGAAATCTTTGAAAATGACCCATATTTATCTACCTCCATTTCTTTGAATAGAAATTTCCTATATTTGGGCCTTGGTCTCTCAGCAACATCAATCATAGTTGGTGTGGCCATGGTATTGCTTTCTAAACAAGGGTTCTACCACAAAATACCTAAAAAACTATTGTTAGGGTTTGCTTGTAACACACACATAGATTCTTCTTCTCTTCTTGTTTAGCACTTGCATACACTTGACACTTTTGAATGAGATTAACCCAGATCAATTTAGGAAATAAATATGTTTTACACCAACCCTAGTTATTCTACAACAAATTTACTTATTTTCTTTTGACACTTAATGACTTTTTCTATAGGCTGAGATATTACAAAGCTCAAGGATCCTTCATGTCACTTCCATAGAGGGTCAGATTACTTAGGAAGCATGAAAAAAATCAATTTCATATTTCCAATTACCATTATGTTGAATATTTTAGCATCTCATGCATTTCAAGGGTTTGAAAGAAATTGCAATTGCAACTTCCCTTGAATCAATACTCTTTTTCCTAAGGTATTGGAGGACTCATCTGCACCATGTTGAGGTACATAGCCATTCTTTATTTCATTTTATTTCTTCTTTTTCCAATTTTTTTTATTTCCTTCTTTTGGGAAGCAAACGATCTTACACTCTTTCCCTTGCAAAATCTAGCAATGTGTCCTAGTTTATTGCAATTGTAGCAGATGGTACTAACTTACAAAGAAAAATTGCTTCTTCTCACATTAGATCTACAATAAAAAACCTTATGACCAAACTTGTTACATGTGTAGCAGTATCCATTGAAGAATTGAGGTCATAGCATTATTCCCTATCATCTTACTTTTGCATTCATCATCCTTGTGGCCAAATTTGTTGCAAGCATAGCACTAACCATGAAATGATTCAATGTTCATAGAATTGTACCTTGAAGGCCTAAAGGAGTTTTTGCACATTTTTCTTTTGCATTCAACTACCTTATGACCAAACTTATTACTATCTTATTAGTTACCATTAAACCTAGGACGAGTAGTTTATTTGGGAGTAGGCTTTCTGAAGTTCTTCTTTTTGCTTTGAACAAGAGTGAATCCACCTTCTTTCTTGTCATTTTTTTATCTTTGTATCTCTAAAAGTTTTTTCTTTATGATTCTCTGTGCAGGATTTCTCCTCCCTTGTCTCAGACTATCCTTCTGCTTTGAAGTTATCATACAGATTTGTAGATGTACTAACCATTGAACATTTTCCTTTTTGAAAACAATTCTAGGTTTCTCTTTTGAGGTTTTTTGAGAGTGAATTAACTCATTAAGAATTTTAGATCCTCCTCTCAATTTTATACCTTTGTCAATTTGTTCTTTGGCCTTTTCAAGTTCCCTTTTTAGGGAAGCAATTTCTTCCTCTAACTTTAGAAACTTAGTAGTTTTATCATTGAGATTGATATCTAGGAAATCCTCAATCCCTTTTCCTTCTTAAACTTTGAATTTTAAATTTGAGATCATGTCTTTAGCTTCTTTGGTTTTCATTTCACATCCATTACCACCTTCTATTTGAGTTTTTAGTTTGCTAATTTCCTCTTTTGATTTTTTAGCTATTTCCTTCAATTTATCTATTGTCTATTTTGATTTTTCTAGCATGCACTCATATTTAAAATTTTGCAACCTTGCTTCATCCAGATCTTCAAGAGAAAATGTAAGTTCTCCTTCAAAATATACTTCATAGTCTTCTAGATATATATCCCAGCCTTCAAGTTCCATTGATTCTAGATCTGGTTCTAGAATAAACATATCATTGATTTCTACAATATACCCCATGTTTTCAAGAGTAGGATCAACCTTAGATATTAATATTCTCAAGGCACTTTTCTTTAAAAGCAATTGTTGAACAAAAAGATGTGTTGAGAGGGGGGTGAATAGACATATCTTAAAACTTAACTAATTTCATTTTCATATTGAAAAATCATCACATTAACTAAAGGAACAAAAGAGAACACATGCATCACATAGAAACACCAATATTTTATGTGGAAAACCCAATGAGGGAAAAACCATGGTGAGGATTAACTCACAATATATGTAGCACATTGCTAATAAGAAATTACAATGTTTGAGGCTCACTTCCTATTGACTTGTAGACTAAGGTACATTTCCTTAGAGAAAGATACAATGAACCTAATGAGACTCATTGTCTTAGAGTAGGATCCATGAATTTTAGAGTAAGAAAATGATTATTGACTAATTTGAAGAAGCATCTAACACATGTTGATGATGTAGTCACAATTTTACACAATTATCCCATTACATTGATTTTGGACACTTCAACTTTTTCATTTTTCTCTCTCACTATATACTTGCAATAATCACCTTCAAAAGTGAATTTTTTCTTCTATATATATCCTCCAAAATAACAAAAAACTTCAATTAAGTCAGCTCCAAGATGATTATTGGATGAAACAATTGATATTGCAAGGGTCGGCTCCAAAACACATCCAAAATAAAAGAGAATTAGTTGTGGATTATCATACACTATGTTGGGGCCCAAATGCATCACAACATATTCTTCAAGGAAAGATTAATTTATCAGGATCAATTGCAAAGAATGAATCAAGTTATGTCATCCCAAGTAGTATCAATACTATCAACATTGTCATTGTTTGACTTCACATAGCTAGGGAGATTCCAAAATCATTATGTGTACTAAGATGTAGGAATTGTAGATAATGTATAATATTCATCCAAACTTTTCCAAAAGAATCTTATCATAATATGCTAGTGCAAGAGGAGAAACTTACAGAAAATATAGGGACAAAGCATCCTAAAAAGACTGTAGCTAACTATTATTCAAAAACCATACTAGTGGACCATTTCATAACTTGATACTACTAAGTAGTATGATTTTATCATTGCAGAAAATATTTACAAAACCACATGATCATCCCTTCACTTTTGAAGGAATGCATAGCATTCCAGTAAATCTTCATTAGCATAGTATTTTGCTAGGACACAAACTAGAATACTATTATATGTAACTTTCACTATAGAAGGTGTGATGAATTGATTGATTGGATATAGCACCTTCAAAGCTCAACCATCCTTTTTCCAAAACCATAAGACTAAATCTTTCTAAATGGAAGAATACAAATAAAAAAACCATGACTCTTCCTTAGAATTTTCCCTATGAGAGCCTTCGAAAAAAAATTTCAACATATCTCTTTATGTGGTACATCAAACTAATATTTTATCAATGTAAACATATTATGGACATATAAGAACATGATTATCATTCTTCACATCACACTCAAATATCATGCTAATCATTATCCATACATTTAATTGTATTGTTGATTATATCTCTACACTTGCACTATCTCTAGAATATATATAGACTTCATCATACACATCTTACATTAATGACAACCCATAATATGTTGACATTAATGAAAACACCTATTCCCAACACCTTTTAGATTGTGATAAATTGATACGCACTTAATATTAGAGTATATTGAGTTATGAATAGTCATCTTGTGGCTATCTTAACTCCTAATTAAGTCATATTACCCTTATTATATTGTTATTTAGTTGATTAGGTCAACCTTGGTCTTATATAGGGTTATATAAGTTGGCTTGGGTGATATCCTAGGCATAAAAAGGTATATATATGAGGTTGAGTCTTATTTCATCATCATAATGTGAATTGTGTCTTCCTTTGAGATATTTGGAGGTCTACCCCCTCGAAGTGGCTTGTTATTCTCAGTTATTATCAAGTATACTCAACATATTTTCTATCATATCATTCAATTACAAGTTATTAATTTTTGGAACCAGAATGTATTCTTGAGAAATTCACAAGGAAGCTAAGGACCAAAACACTCACTTAGTGTCTCATCCAATGGAATAATTTACCAATTGAAGATTCCACATGGAAGGATGAGGAGTTCATTAAAAGCATTCAAAAATTCCTAGCATTGAGGATAATGCTTATTTGAAGATGGGACATGTTACACCCTTAATATTAGAGTACATTAGGCTATGAATAGTTAGCTTGTCTATATTTTAACTCCTACTTAAGTCATATTATCATTATTATATGATTGAGTTGAATTGGGTGATATCCTAGGAATAAATAGGTATATATAGGAGGTTGTGAGTCTTATTTCATCATCATATTGTGAATGTGTCCTCATTTGATATATTTGGAGGTCTTCCCCCCTAAAGTTGCTTGTTATTCTCAGTTATTATCAAGTATTCTCGACATATTTGCTATCATATCCTTCTATTGTGCAATTTATTTCATTACAAAAATATTCAACAAACTCCATCACTGAATTCAGTACCTCCAATTGATTCTTATTTCTCCTCTTCTAGTACCTATCTAGAACACACATCCTCCTCCTCTACCAACTCTACTCCTCTTCCTCAATATGGAATCATCTCCACCATAAACTGACCACCTCCTCCAAGTGTATCTCATATTCTCCTCCAATCTTGTAGGATTCAACCCAACATATTGTGTCTACCTCCACGAAAGTGTATGTACACTATCTTATGCAACATCATACAAATTTTTTCCCACATATAAATCATCACTAGCAAGCTCATGAAAATAAAATAATTCTATCCTCACTTCCTCTTCACACCCTTTCACCTCCACCACTATATTTTCATCCATCTCTTCTTCTACTTTCACCTCTTGACACTCTTCTATTTTCTCATATTTTTCATTTACATAGAAATATTTATCATAGAATTTAGTGAATTTAAATTTTACCTCCTCTTTTCCTACTACTACATCTTCCATAACATCTGCTACAACTTTTTGCTCCTCATGCTCAAATATAATATCATTATTTCCTTCTACCTTCCCATATTCTAAAGGACATTCAACTATTTTTATATCCTTCTTTTCATCCTCTACCTCTACTACCACCACATTTTCTATGCCTTCACTAGTAGAATTTGACAAATAAATGACTATATGACTAAAAATTTTAGTCACAACAACTAAAAATGACTAAATTATACTTTTTTTTGCAACACAACTATAAATGAGTAAATAATTGACTAACTTTGTCGTCCACTAAAAAAATATTAGTCATACAAATAAAAATGACTAAAAAGTTAGTCACACAAATAAAAGTGGGTAATTAAAAAATATATTTTGAATTAAAAAACTATTGGCGAGATGCTAATCATTTGAGAAATTATTGGCAGGATGCAAATATTTCCTCCATTTTCATCTCATTAGTTTGAGAGTCGAGAGCCTCACAAAGGAATGTAGAATGATTTTTCCATGTATGAAGAGGATTAGGGTTTGAAGCTAGAGCCCTTTTGCAGACGTTTGATGGAGAATAAAGGACTTCTTCGAAAAGTATAACTTTAGAATTCTTCCCATTTTGGTGTTTTGAGCTTATATTAAGAATCCTATAAAGCTTCCAAATGTAATGGTTTTGTTTAAAATTTCATGTAAGGGTTTTATTCTAGACATTTTTCTTTTCATGCTCCCCATATTTCTACATTCTCAATACATTCAAATATAAACTAATTGGGTCCAAAACAACCTTTATCTATTTCTAATTTTATTCAGGTAGTACAATTAAATTTTACCCTTGATTAGTTTTTCTTGGTGCTATGTATTTGATTTATTGAATATATTAGATAAGATTTGTGTTTTTGTCATTTAAATAAGATTATTTAGGGACAAGATTATTAGATAACATCTATGAAAGCTTTGTTAGCTCACATGACAGTTGGCTTGCCAACTCTATTGCATACTTACAAAATGGTACTATATTGTTAGATGTGACATTACACTCCTGGGAATTCTCAAAATGTAGGAAAAACTGGGTCAGTCTACCACCCGAGTCCCCTTTCTATCTACAAACGGTAAATGCTCATGTGCAGTGCTTACCAGGTATAATTATACAGGTCATAGATTTAATCCTAATGTATTTGTACAATTCTCATGTGTGGAATAGTAGACAAGGTTATAGATTTAAGTTTGATCTATTTTGTACTTTTTATTCATTAAATTTATTGTGTAGATGTCTGATGCATCATAATATAATTGAATATGCCTTCTTTTTGAGAAAAAATGAATTCATTTGGTATGAAATCTGATGTGTTCATATTGATATCCAAAGGATCCTTTCGACAACAACATCATGGTTCATTCTATATCAAGAGTTTAGTATAGATCAAATATTACATGGTGTATTCTTCTTTAATCTGGGAGAGGCAACGCAATATACACTAAAATTCTTCAATCAAATAATTATTGACAAGAAATAATGTTTTTCATAAAGCTCTATGTTGCATGTCAGTTGTGCTCTTCTCTAAATAGGTTTGTAGCTTAACCAACATGCCTTCTACTTACATGACACAACTGCAGATAGAAATCATTTATTCTCCTTTCCATCTAAGGCCTTTTCCACAAATATTCATCTAACCATCTTCATACTTTCAAATGAGTGCGTAAAATATATTTATTCTTGCAAAACCAAGGAAATAAAAGTTATTTATTCATCTACCATTCATGTGTCTTGTGGCAATTAATGTGTCACTTTCATTCACAATATGCCATGATATTTATGATGCCTTAATGATTGGCAGTCATTAGCTTCCTTAAAAACCAATTTTTGTGTCACATCCACCAAGATGCACTAACACAAGAACCACTTTAATGTGAGGGGCACTCTCACTAATTTTTGAACCTGGATCATTGTTGGATTAAGTATTCATATGTCCATTTTACTGCTAGACCAAAACCTGATAGACTTAAGGAGCACGAAAGTAATTTTGTCTGACCTAAGACTATATGAATTCAAAATAAGTTGGCAAGAGACATCTTCCTAAATATATAAAAACCATTGAACATTTTGATGGTGAAGTTGGAGCGTTACTGAATAATTTTTTTCATTCCAATTCTAACATTTGTATCTAGAGGTTTAAGAGTTTGGCTGAATTTGCATAATTTTTTCTGTTTCAAGATGCAAAATTATCCTTTGAACATTAAGAATATCTTTATTTATTGAAATATGGATTAATAGATTGAAATATAGTTAAGAGAGTATATTTTTCTTTATTTGTAATTAAAGATCTGCAGTTCAGTCTTTTGGTCTGACCACAGATTGTCACTTATGAATGGGCATTACAAATTCTCATGCAGATATGCACCGCCAAGTGCATAACACAACAATGGAGTTACTATAAATTAGTTGAAGAGGCTGACTTTGGACCTGGAATTCCTACTAATACACTATTTTTGTTGATTGAAGTCAAACCAGATGAATTTGTTTTATCAGGTAATTTTATATAGGTTATAGATTGTCTCAAGTTGAAAAAGGTATACTAACATCATTTCCTCTTAAAACCCATCCTCTTTTTCACTTAATTAATTAAATTAGCTTAGCTATTTAATTAATTTCCTAGTATCCATTAACCTAATTTGTCAAATTGGGTTAATTCCCCTTTCACACTAACATTTCATCCTATTGAATTAAATAAATCAAAATATTTAATTTAATTCCCTAAATCTTCTAATTTAATTAAATAAACCTATTCTATTTAATTAAATATCATTTCATCTCTCCCCCATTCATTAAATCATTTAATTTAATGAATATCACTTTAATTCTTCAAATCCCCTAGTAGCATGATTAAACCTTGTTTAATTAGCAATTAAACTAATTTTCCTCCAAAAGGGGAATATTCCCATGGAATATTCCTCATCCCTTTTTACACAATTAAAACTTTCTTTTAATTTGCAAAATATCCTTATCATCACCCATGAGAATATTCTAAAGAATATTTTGTCTCCTCCAATCATCTCACTTGGCTTCTTGTACAAGCTAAACTAGTGACCTCTTGAGCAAGTCGCCTAGTGACCTATGTGCGCAGGTCAAAAGTATGTTTGTTTGGAAAAAATGGGAGCCCTTGATTAATTCTCATCTTTCACTCTCATCTGTTGATGAGAATCCATGATCCATTCCTCCTATTCCCTCCATTCTTGACTGTTGATTAATCTTTTTGATCTCAACCCTCTATTTCTCATTTTTTCTCCTATAAATACGACACTATTTGGAGACAAATGGATCCATCTTTCAATTGCAAACTTATGTTGTTAAATTCACTCACTTACACTCACTTTTACTCACTTTTAGCTTAGTTTAGTTCTTATTTGCATAATAGCTTAAGACATCCATTAATGGCTTCCATGCATCCATCTTAGCTTGTTTATAAATTTTTAGCTTAGAATTAGCTTAGATTAGCTTAGAAATTGCATAATTAGATCAATTTTAGCATAAAATCATGTTAATTTAGCTTACATCATGTTTAATTTAGCATAAATCATGTTTTCATCCATTTATCACAATGGTTTAATCAATTCTCTTCCATACAATTGATTGAAACAAGCTCACAAATCATGAGATTGGGAAAGGGTTATTGTTCCACATCAACACGACACTAATTCCAAAATAGGATAAGTTTCAAATGGGTCAGAGTAGGAATTTAATGGTTTTCGTAATTTGTAATTTTTAGTTTCAATAAATTCTTAGTTTAACTTTCAATCTGAATGATATTGTTTGAGATTGAGGTTTAGTGGCTAAATTATGCTTCGATTCATCATGGATCGAGTGTAATCAATCCACATTGATAATCACCAGTCCACATTTTGGCGCTAGAAGGAGGGAAAACTTATAATTTAGCCATTTCTAAACTAAATTTCATTTGTTTGATTTTTTGTAGGATACAACAATGCCAAATCAAATACAATGACCAATTTGAAGTGTGTCACCATATAGCGATGCTATCTCCATTTGAAATTGTGATACCAATTAAATGCACTGACGCCAATTAAATAAATAGCGACGCTAATTTAATATAGAGGTATCGAAGATTTTAAATGGTCACACCCCAAATTCACCAAAGTGATGCCCGGTAAAATTGTGATGCTATCGTTCTCTCTATTTTTACTATAGAGTGACGCCCAAATCCACCAGAGCAATGCTTAGATTTCAAATCGTGACGTTATCATGTTCAATGACGCCCAACCAGGGTAAGAAATCTTATAATCATTTTTTTGACATGTGCTTTAATTTTCTCAATTCGCCAAATCACTAATGTACTCCTAACATTGTTCTAGTTGCTAGACTAACAAGGTTTTTTAGGTTGGATGAAATGGATAAAGTGATGAAAACCTTCTATCTTGAAATTCTATGATTGTAACAAGCATTTGATGCTTTTGGGGAAATTATAACCCAATTTATTATGCTTTCTACTTTATGCTTTAGGATCTCACTAAATTTCAATTGGGTTTTGTTATCACCTAAAATTGCACCCTTGTTGAAACCGATGTTCAAGACCTCAAAGGTAACATTGGATCTAATCTCTAAAGATGTGGGTTTCTTGTAGACGTGAGGTCAACCTCCGGAGGAGGCCGGCTTCCTTTGGGTATCACCTAGACTAATGATCTTTGCAAGGTAAAGGGAGAAAAAGTGCATACAAAATGAAACTATACTGAACTATTCCTATGGTGATACACCGAGTTGATAAGAAATTAGGAAATGAAAACAAGATGCAAACACACTGGGGAAACTAGACTGCAGCTGTTTTACTTACTCAACATAACCCCATTAGACTTATGCATCACTCTTGATAGGTTTGATCTACATACATATCTCAAGAAGGAAGGAACAAACTTCACAGCTTTGTGGTATGAATACAGATTTAGGAAACACTGTTAAAGAAATACATACATAAGCTAACATACAGAAATGAGAGTGGTAAGAGCATTAGTACTTGTTTTCAAGGTGAACTATGTTTTGCATTCCAGATTTCAGTTGAGTTACAAAAAACATACATTTAGTCGAGAAAGGATTGATAAAAATCACTAACTCTTTTGAGTATATAATCTGAACTACCATACAAAAAGGAAAAAATGCCTTATATATCAAAATGTGTCGGCCCCTTAGGGCTTACAAAATATCAGGGCTCAGAAAGATTTTCCCCTTAGATCCTTTTATTGAAATGAAAAATGTTGCATTCGGTTGAATCCTTGTTGTCCATGTCGGTGTGAAATATTTCCTTCAGGGGGAACTTTCTTGATCTTTCTGCAACCACTTCCTTCACTTTTTCTCCTCGTGTCGATCTTTGAATCTTTTTGGCTAAGTGCTTTGAATGCTCCTGAGCTCAAAATAGATACACGTTGCTTTTCATCCTATTTCATGTTTTTAGACTACCACAGCTCGCTTTCAGATCTTTCTGATTGATCAAGTAAACTCCACACAGATTCTTTGAGCGGTCACAAAGCTCTTATCGAACTCGCAAATTCATACTGAAGTCAGCTTTGTCATCGACAAGACACTACCGAGTCGGCAGGATCTCATAGTGATGTCGGATCCTTCTACCCGGGCTCATTATGTATCATTTGGATCCTTCTTTGGTCGGCGATACCTCTCACCGAGCTTCCTCTTGTCTCCTTTTCCTTTTCATTTTTCCATCTCCCCGAGATCCTCTTCAGTTGGCAAGATGTTTTACTGAAGGAAAAACATTACCCCGAGGCCCTTCATCTTTGACAGGAGTTGATTGATGTCACCCTGAACGCACCCCATTCTATCGAGCTCTTCATTTCTTTCGGCAAGACTCTGGCAAGTTGGGAAGACTTCATAGCGAGGTTCCCCAGTCATACTGATACCCGCTTCAGTTGTTGAGACCACAACATGTCGGCAAGACACTACTCTAACGGCTGGAAGCTACACCAATGCCTTTTATGTCGAGGAGACCCTCTGTTGGTTGGTGAGACCTTTTGCTTTATTGGATATTTCTTCCTAAGCTGGTTCCCCTTCAGCAAGACTTCAGTCAGTTGTTGGGACCTCGTGGCAATGGCTTCAACTCTTAGCGATCTCCTTTATTGTCGATGAGACATTGGCCTATCGGCCAGACCTCTCGCCGGGCTCCTTATCTTTCAGCGATGAGCTACTTTCTCTTTGGTCGGGGAGACATCGCCATCTCGGTGAGACCTCAGGGCGAAGTCTTCAACTCTTGGCAAGCTTAGCTTACTTTCGGCGAGACCTCCTGGGTCAGCAAGACCTCACCACGACCTCAAAATGCTACATCGAAGACATCCCCCGGGTCGACAGGACATCTACTAGTCGTTGAGACCCTATGCCGAAGGCCAAATCCTTCGGCGAGTTCCTTTCTTTCTATCAGCAAGACAATACTATTTCGGTAAGACCTCTCCCCGAGCCTTAAATCTTTGGGTGAGCCCATCTTATTATCAGTAAGACCCCACCTTTTCAGGAAGACATCTCGCCAAAGAGGAAGCTTTATGCCGAGAACTCCCTGGTGAAACACTGTCGGCGTAATCCTTGTCAGTCGCCGAGACATCATGCCGACTTGAATTTCCTTGGGCGAGACCCCTGGCCTTCGGTGAGACATTCTTGATTGTCGGGACATCACTACGAAGGCTTCAACTCTTGGCAAGGCCTCCTTTTTATCTTTGGTGTGACCTTCATCCTTCGACAAGAAATTTTGTCGAAGGCAATATCCTTTGTCAAGACCTGTGCTTGTCGTCGAGATATCACAGCGAACTCCTCTTCAGTCGGCAAGACATACCTGGGTCACCAAGACTTTTTAGCGACCCTTTTGTTACACCAAAGGCCCCCTCTTGTTGCCAAGACCTCCCGAGTCACCGAGACATCTTGTAGAACTCAATCCTTACGCCAAGAACTTTTAGAGTCGGGGAGACCTTGTGACTTCGGCGAGACCCTTTGGCGAAGCTCGCTTGCTTTGCCAACACCGCCTGACTTTGGCGAGACCTCTTTCGATCAATAAGACCTCCTACCAAAACCTGCACACATACGCCGAAAGGATCCTGCTTTGCTTTGTCGGCGAGACTCGATGCATTCGCCGAGACTTCTCTCTGAAGAAAAGAACTTCCGCTGAAATGAATATCCTTTTGTCACCGGGACGATGATAGATGTCTTGCCGATAGGGACCTTTAGGTGAATCCCACTCGCCGTGACATTCTTGGGGTCTTTGCGACTATCTCCTTAGAATATTTTCATGCCAAAATTGAACAAGGTAGGCTTCTTCACTGAGTTTCCTATGACCTAGCATCAGATTCATGACTTTTTCCCTAGGCCAAATGCTCCATTTGGCCTTCTCAAACCTGTTAAAAACAATTTGCCTTGCCTGATTGAGCCTAAGGGTGAAAATTAGGTAACAGTGACTTTACAGAGACATTGTTACATTGAACAGAAAGTGTGTCCAACTTATACAAAGTACCAATTCGAGCACCCCTAACCAGCACCATCGAGCCTCTAGTCATTTTATAGCCATTGCTAGAGAACGAGACTTGCACTCCAACATCATTTAGCTTACTTACAAAAAGTAAATTCTGAGCTAGACCTGGTATATGCATTACACCATCAATTCCCTTAATTCTTTCATCAGGAAACTGAATTATGACTCTTCCACGACCAAAAATTTCCAAAGATGAATCACTTTCCAAGTACACCTTTCCACCATCGTATTTTTCATACTTTGTGAACCAGTCTCTATGAGATGTCATGTGGAAAGATGCTTCAGAATCAATTAGCCAAACATCATCTGATGTCTAAATTGTCACTACAGGATTTGACACCATTTTTCGACGGTCGTTCGTCGGTCGTTCGACAAATCTCTGTCGGAAGAGCGACGCAATGGCGAAAAATTTTCCGTCGCTGTTTTTTCATCGCAAGGCCGATGAAAAATTAAACGTCGAAATAACGGCGAAGAATCGTCGGTCGGCAGCATCGTGACATACGTCGGGATTTTGTCGGAATATCGACGAAAACTTTGTTTATACACCGACGAACTGCACCAGAAGTTCGTCGTCGGCTCGACGAAATGGGCAAACATTTAGCGTGGAAACATGGAAATTTCATCGAAATAGCGACGAAATACAAAATTAGTAGCATCGAAAGAACACCAAAAGTTCGTCGAATATGCGACGAAATAGGCAAGTAGTAGCGTCGGAAGAACACTAGAAGTTCGTCGAATGTTCGACGAAATAGTCGTTGCAGCTATAGAAACTTCGTCGAGGCTTTCTGTTGATTCATCGGTTGTTATCGTCGAAATTTCGACGAAGAAGCAAAATTTTTTTAAAAAAAAATATTATATATTCGTGGAAATGTACCATTGCGGAGACTGACAATTGATCATACATACAGACTGCATATTGGTTTGATGCTTCAAACGATGCATTTCTTATATTGAAAAGTTCATTACCTTATTGAGCTTCTCTTTGTTTTGAGTATAGTTTAATATTCTCTACTTAACAAGGCCAACCACGTGACGGTGGAAGCTCATTTGGCGCTCCCCCGCCCCCCCCCTCACATCACTCTCAATTCCGCATACCCAATCATATAACATTAATCATTGATCCATCCATTAATAACATATAACATCCATTCATTCATCCATTAATAACATATAA